>RCUC01038096.1:0-24031 GCA_003697995.1 Taxidea taxus jeffersonii | reverse complement strand
CCAGCACAACTCTGCCCAGGCTGCCTGGCTGGGGGGGGGGAGGGGAGAGAGAGGCTGGCCTCAGTGGCGCAACTGTGGGGGAGCCCCAGGGGCTGATGGGCAACACCCTGAATGGGGCTCAAGCGACCTACCAGATACCTGGAATGGTCCCTGTAGTTTCCATCATCTCCCAGCAGAGCTGAAGGAGCAGGACACATTCCCTATGAGCCAAGCCTCAGCTCTAAGGGGGCTTACTTTTGACCCCGCCGATGTACTTAGCTACCTGCACCTGCCCATATGACCAGCACACAAGGGCCCCCACTGCAGCCACCACCTTCCAGCGCTAGGCAGCCAGGCTGGGGGACGGCAGAGCTGAAGAGCTCCGCATCCAGCTGCCCGTGGAGCCCTGGCCACTGCCACTCAGAAAGGCAGATAAGAAGCCTCTTCCCTTGTACACAGATGTGAACCCAGGGAGGGAGGCAACAGCTCAAAGCCCTACTAGCAGAAAGGAAGGCAGGTCTCTATGGGAGTGAGCTGACTTGGTGAGACAAGAAGGAAACAGTCATGGTGGGTCCAGGAGAGGGTGGGGAAAGGACCCCTGTGGCCCTGGATAGGAAGGGAGCTAGGGAATTAGGGTAACAAGCCTACTCCTGTTTGGAATGTGGACACTTGAAGCATTTGGAGAAAACTACAGACTTTTCTCAGAGAAAAAGCAGAAAATGCACGTGCATGAACACACACACAGGCATACTTTTCCATACAATTTCAAGGAGCTTGTGGAGGCTATGAACTCAGGAAGAGAAACTTGGAATGAGAGGAAGTCCTATATATTTTGTGCATTAGTAAGAACAGTATTATTAGTCACTTCTTGCTTCCTTACTTACTTATTCTTTCTCTCCTACATTAGGCTATAAGCACCATGAGGGCAGGAACATTGACTCAGTCGTTCTCTGAATTCCCAGGACCTAAAACAGAGCTAGGCATACAGAAGGCACATAATAAATACTTGCTGGATGAACAAATGGATCTAAAACTTCATGCTTTGACACTTAGAAGCTGCTATGGCCTTGCTCCCATTAATTGGGACAAACCACAGAAAAGATGTGGACTTCCTTATGAACTTGACCTGGCCGCCTCACACTCCCCAGGCCTTGCACTAGACCCTGGTGTCAATTCCACATCAACTTCCATAGAAACGGAGGGCACTGGAGCCCAGGGCTAGCCCTCCCAGTTGGGATTCTGGGGTGAGACGTTGGGGCATACAGAATTCCAGGGTCTGCAGTCACTTCCCAAAAGCCTGGCCATGCAGAGGCTGCCCATGGGCCCCAGAGCCTCGCCTGTGCACCTTTGCCTCTGGGCCTCGGGACTGCAAGGCAGGGGTGGGGGTTCCACACCGCTCACCATTGATCTCCACTAATGAATTTCTTTGTGGAAAGGAACAAACTGCTCCACAGTGAGACCAGCCAAGGCCGCCCAGCGCAGCAGCCCAGTGTCTCAGGCATGCTAATTACCGCACTGTCTGAGTACATCTGATCGGCTCCCCCCAGCACTGTTCCATAACCGACACGCTAATCTGTCCCCACCTGATGGCTTCCAAGCAGGCCAGAGGCTTACTAATCAACCCTAATGTGGACAGTTGAGAAAGGAAGAAAATTATAGCACTGAGATTAAACACCGTGATGTCAGCTCCTGGAAGATCGTGATTCACTTAGCTTCCTGTGTAGTGTATTTCAAGGCCTATTAGCTGAGATCGCTCACTGCATTCAGGACCCCAGATATAATCCTGACTGTTGCACCCTTTCTCTCCCATGTGTGACAGAATTCCAGCAAGCCAGCATGGCTCACTTATGTGGTCGATGTCATACAGATGGATTATCAAACTAACACATCTTGGGAAACCATAAGGGCGTACGATTGTTTGAATGAGTGCAGGCATGGTGGTTTCTTTGGCATGGAGACAGAACCCCTGTGACAGGCAGCATGGTATCTGGAAAGGGCAATGGAATTTGTTTAACAGCTTTATTGAAGTGTAATTGATATGCAGTAAGTTGCAAATGTAACAGTGTACAAGCTAAAACACTTCTGACATAGCTATCACCCCCAACCAGGACGGTGAATCAGGGTCAAGACCCCCAAAGTTTCCTTGTGCCCCTCACTGACCCTTCGCACCCACTCTGTCCCCAAGCAATCCCTGATCTACTTCCGCCACTACAGGCTAGTCTGCACGTTTTGGAGTTTAATAGAAATGGAATCACTCAGGATGTATTCTTTTATGTCTTCTTTCACTTAATCTAGTCATTCTGAAATTCCTCCATGCTGTTGCTTTTACCAATAATTGTCTCCATTTCATTGCCAAGTACTTCCGCTCTACAAATGTGTCAAATGTGTAGCCCGCCACTTGTTGATGGACCTTTCTGTTGTTTTCCATGTGGGGCTATTACAAACGAAGCTGCTCTAGAAGTCTTTGTGTGGACATATGTTTGTATTCCTCTTGGGTGAATACCTGTGAATACAATGGCTAATACAGTTGGTATGGGCATAACTGTTTGAGAAGCTGTCACACCCTTTTTCCAAAGGGGCTGTGCCATTTTATATTTCCACCAGCAGGTATAAGAATGCCAGTTGCTCTGAACCTCACTACCTGATATTATCCTCCTTTTTAAATTTGAATCACTCTAATAGGGATATGGTAGCTTTTAGTTGTGGTTTTAATTTTCATTTCTCGAATCACCAAGAAGCATCTTTCCATGGGCCTGTTTGCCATCCATATATCTTCTTTTGTAAAGTGCCCGTTCTTCATTGTGGTGTTTTAAGTTTGAAGAGTTTGAAGAGTTCTTTGCATTCCATGTGTGATCCCTTCATCAGATATGTGATTCGTAAATATTTTCTCCCCAACTGTAGCTTGTCTTTTTATCCTCTTCACAGTGCCCCTCAAAGACATTAATTCTTAAAGAGGTCTTAGAGAGCTCTTAATTCTTAAAGAGGTCTTAATTCTCATGAAATCCAGCTTATCAATTTTTCCTTCTTTTATAGATTGTACTTTTGGTGTTATATCTAAGAAATCTGTGCCTAACCCAAGGCCATGACAATTTTCTACTGTGCTTTCTCATAGAAGCTTTATAGTTTCAGATCACAACCCATTTTTTTTACTTGTATTTTTTTATATATAGTACACAGTATAGATTGAAGTTTCTTTCTTCGCACGTAGATATTTGCTTGTTCCAGCACCATTTGTTGAACAAAATATAGTTTCTCCATTGAGTTACCTTTGTACCTCTGTTGAAAATCAATCATCTAGATATGTGGGAGTCTATTTCTGTGTTCTCTGTTCTGTTCTAGGGGTCTACCTGACTATGTTTACATCAGAAATACACTGTCTTCATTACTGTAGCTTTTTTAATGTTCTGAAGTCATGGAGTTAGTCCTTTTCAAAGTGGTGCTGGCTATTCTAGGTATTGGCTATTCTTGTCAATTTCTACTCCACAAAAAAGCATGCTGGGATTTTATTGGGATGCATTGAATCCATAGAGTAATTTCAGAGGAACTGATATTTTAATACTAATGAATCTTCCAATCCATGAACACAATGTATCTCTCCATTTACTTAGGTCCTCCAATTCTTTTGGTAGTGTCACATAGTTCTCAGTATACAGGTCTTGTTGATTTTTGTCAGACTGATCCCTAAGGATTTCACAATTTTTGTGCTATTATAATAAATAGTATGATTTTTATTTTGACTGCAATTATCCATTGCTAGTATATAGATACAATTGACTTTTGTTTATTGATTTTACATCACAATGTTGCTAAACTCACTTGTTATTTCCAGTAGCTTTTTTACAGATCATATTGAATTCTGCACATAGGGGATCATGTCATGAGTAAATAAAAAGTTTTAGTTTTTCCTTCCTAATCTAGATTTTTTTGGGGGGTGCCTAATTGCACTGGCTAAAACCTCAGGTACAATGTTGAATAGATGTGATGAGAGTGAACATCTCCATCTTGTTCCTGATCTTAAGGAGAAAGTATTCAATCTTTTGCCATTAAATATAATGTTAGTCATAAATGCCTTTATAAGGTAGTGAAGTTCCCTTATGTCCCTAGGTTGCTGAGGGTTTTAATAGAATAAGACGTTGGATTTTGTGATATGCTTTTTTTCTGAAACATAATCACATGATTTTTCTTTTAAAATCTATAGTCACAGGGAATCAGATCCATTAAATTTTGAGTGCTAAAGCAAGCTTGCATCACTGGTTAAGTAAGCCCCACTTGGTCATAATATATCATCCCTTTTCTATGTTCTTTATAATATTCTGTTGAGGTTTTTTACAGGTCTGTGTTTATGAAGGATATTAGTTTAGTTTAGTTTTTTTTTTTTTTTTTGTAATGTTGTCTGTTGTAGTATTAGGATAATACTGGTCTCATAGCAGGAGTTGGGAAGCATTCCCTTCGAAGATCGTATAAAATTGATAATACTTACTTCTCAAATATATAGCAGAATTCAACAGTGAAACCATCCTGCTCTAGAGTTTTCTTTCTCAGTGGCTTTTTAACTACATATTTGATTTCCTTATCAGATATAGGGCTGTTCAAATTTCCTATTCTTAAAGGTGCTTTAGTAGTTTGTGTCTTTCAAGAAATTTGTTCATTTCACCTTGTTTGTCAAATCTGTTGGCATAAAGTTTTTCACAATATTCCCTTGATATTCTTTTAATGCCTGTAGAATCTGTCACTTTTCTCATTCCTGATGCTGGTAATTTGTGTTTTCTTTCTTTTTTTTATTTTCTTGATCAGTCTGTCTAGACATTAATCCATTTTATCTTCACAAAGAACCAGCATTTGGTTTCATTTATTTTTCTCTATTGTTTTTTCTGTGTTCTACATATTTGCTTTCCACTTTGATCTTCTTTTTTTCTTCTACTCATTTCAAATTTCATTTGCTCCTCTAATTTCTAGCTTCTTAGGTGGAAGGTGAGGTAACTGACTGAGACCTTTCTGCCTTTCTAAGAGGCAAAGGAACTTGAAGCCATATAGCCCTCGGTTTTTGTGACTTCTGGTTGCATGACCTCAGCCTAGTTAAATAACTGTCTGCACTTCAGTTTTCTCATCTGGAAAAGGGGACCACTGTACCTACCTCTCAAAGCTGTTATGACAATTTACTGAGATCGGATTTTAAATCCAAGATCAAATTTTAAACCTAATCCTAGCACAGTATGTGTTCAATATGCGCTTCTTCCCTTCTGTCACAAGCAATCGTTCCCATCACTTCCTTGGGTGACACCTAAGGGCGTAGAAGTACCCCAAGCCACAGATACAGAAATCGATGCAGCCACAAAGTCCAGCAGATCTGACAGATTCATTCACAGATTGCAGAGACTAACTCCCAAGCAGAACCACCTGTTCCTATGGATTAACTTCAGAGGTACAACCAGAAACCCAGAGATAGCTTTTCCAAGACACCAGGGAGCTCAGTGAGCATCCCAGAGGACAACCACGAAATGGCATCTCCAGGCCCCTTCCAACTTCACCTTAGCATTTGAACCTTCAACTAACAAATTCTCCGAGAACACAGATCCATGTGGGTTGTAGTAGGAAAAATATGATCTGGATCTATGACCTCAGACAAGTTACTTAACCTTCCTGAGACTCAATTTTATCACTGGCAAAATCTGAGATGTAGATTGAATACCTTATTCTACTTCGTGTGCACTACAGAGGATGGACTCAGACACGCTGCACGAGAGCCCTGAGTGCTAAACCACCATCCAACACTGCTAATTATACTATCCTCCCAGGGTTTTGTGAGATTTAATGAATACATCCCAGGAGCCCAGCACTGAACTAGGCCAGGAAATGTGAGATCCCTGGGAGCAGCCAGCGGACGGGGGAGCCCCAGGCAGAACAGGTGATGTTCTTGGCAGCCGCACAGGTGCGGAGAAGCTCTGGAACCACTCTTGGGGTTGCCCTAGTTCTAGACAAGGTATTTATTCTGCAGGAAACACGCCATCTGCTCAGGCTGAGCTGAGCGTGGACCAGGAATTGGCTGTTATTGGTTCATTTCCATATGGCAGCTTCATGGGTGAATTAATTCCAGAAGTGCCCACCACCCACTTCTAAGAGCTTCTCCTTTGCGGCTGCTACATAAGACATAAAAGTAGAGATGTCAGAAGCCCAGGAAGCACCCTCAGTCCTACTAGTGCCAGGGAAATGAGTCTCAGAAGAAGAGTTCTGCAGGTGCCTGCGTGGCTCAGTGGGTTAAGCCTCTGCCTTCAGCTCAGGTCATGATCTCAGGGTCCTGGGATCGAGCCCCACATCAGGCTCTCTGCTCAGCAGGGAGCCTGCTTCCCTCTCTCTCTCTGCCTGCCCCTCTGCCTACTTGTGATCTCTCTCTGTCAAAAAAATAAATAAAATCTTTGGGGGCCCCTGGGTGGTTCAGTGGGTTAAAGCCTCTGCCTTCAGCTTGGGTCATAATCCCAGGGTCCTGGGATCGAGCCCCACATCAGGCTCTCTCCTCAGTGGGGAGCCTTCTTCCCTTCCTCTCTCTCTGCCTGCCTCTCTGCCTACTTGTGATCTCTGTCTGTCAAATAAATAAACAAAATCTTAAAAAAAATTTAAAAATTTAAAAATTAATAAAATCTTAAAAAAAAAAAAAAGAAGAAGAAGAGTTCTGCCCATAGCCCAATGGTTGGTGATGGCAGGCCTAGGTGGAAACCATGGTCTCTAGGCTTTTGCCCTGCCCTGCCCTTCCCATCCTTTGCCGGCCATAGGAGGACAGATCCTCAAAGAGCACTGATGAGTGACACATACATACTCAACATGACATATGTGACAAAATGAATGTTAGAGGGAACATGTGTGGTACCCGTCCTCCCAACACACAAGCAGGACAGAGGAAACTGGGGCTGTCGCACCCAGAGATACCTCAAGAAAATACTGGTGGGGCCCCCTTAGCAGGAAGGGAACGGAGTACCATGGGAGGGCATTCGAAAGAGAAATTTGGTTTTTACTTTATTCACACCAATGTTTCTATGCCTTTACAAAAATCAGAAAATACATATTCTCGTTAACCAGAGAAAACCGTTTACCTCTAGGAGCCACTGAGAGCTCGGGCTTTGGTGCTTGGGATGAGGGGAGAGCTTGCAGCTGAGGTCACCTTCCAGGCCCCGGGGAGCTGAGCCAGACCCAGACCGGGCAGGCCTCAGCTGTGGGGAGGGAGAGAGAAGGGAACTCAGGGGGACAAGAGAACTGGCAGTGCCAAGGCCCCCACTTGGGCTTGAGGTCCCCACTTGGGACCTCAGCAGGCTGGGAACTGATTTCTTTCTCTCTTGCTCTCTCTTCTCTCACTCTCTTTCCTTTCCTTTGGCACAAGTGAGTCACTGCCCTTCCAAGCTGGCAGTCAGACCCTCAGGGAGCATCTGTAGGCCCCCCGCCCCCCACCTTAACTACTTCCATTTCCTGTCCTTCTACCTCTCTCTCTCTCTCTCTCTCTCTCTCACACACACACACACACACACACAGTGCACTAAAATGACTATATACACCTCTGAACATGAACCTGCATTAGCTACAATAGCAGAGTTTCCTCACTTCAGCACTACTGCCATTTTGCGCCAGAAAGTTCTTTGTTGTCAGGGGCTATCCTGGGAAGAGCCGCACTGGATGTTTAGCAGTATCTTTGACCCCTATCCACTAGCACTCCTCCCCAGTCTGCCCCCAGGCATAAGCTAATGGCCCACTAAGAACCCCTGCCCTACAGGATAAAGACCAAACTTACAGCTAAGTTTGCAAGCCTACCTAACTTTGTCTCCCACAACTCCCAGACTCAGACAGTCGATGTTGTCTATACTCAGACCACTCCCCTCCTGGAGCACCCTTGTCTCCATCTACCCAGATCCTCCCTAGCTGTCAGGGTCCAGCAAGGGTCCCACAGGAAGCCTCCTCGTGATTCAGGCCCCATGCCACCCATCTTCTTAACAGCATAAACTAGGCCCTTCATAATTCTCTGGCCACCTTCTTGTCCCCAACCCCAAGCAGATACTAAATACTGGGGAGGGGGCATGTGGTGTGGTACTACGCTGGCTTTCCAAAATAAAAAGCCCGATGTGTGCAACACTCACTGATTTCCATGGTGTAAACACTCACACGTGGCCAACTTCTGCTACCAAAGTGCTGTCACTGGCAAGAGATGGCCCAATGGTTCTTGTAAGTCCAGGCACACAGGTTTCAGGGCACCATGCATGCCTCCCCCCATCACTGCCCCTGTCCCCACAACACAAATAGGGGTCCAAGAGGCCTGGCTGTGTCAGGAGAGGCTAGGCCAGCGTCCATGGCCACAGCCTGGCTTTGTGGCCTCGGTCCTGTGACCACAGTGGCAGTCCACTGCAGCTCTGAAGAGGTCCAAGGTGGACCCGTCAGCAGGAAAGCCTCTCCTGCAGCCCCTGTCCCAGGTACTAGGCTGCCCCTGACACACCAGCCCTGTCCCACAGGTCCAAATGGCCCCTCAGATACACTTCAATCTCCGCTCCCGAGCAGGCCAGGATAACTGGAAGTCCACAGAAGAATTTGACCTTGAGCTGCCCTGTGCCCTCCAGGGAGACTTTGTGCCCATGTGGAAGGAGGCTGATTTATTGATCTTTCTCAGTGACTGATAGATTCACCTGTGCCTCTGACTCTAATTGCCCCAGGCATCTGGGATGCATGTGTGTGCCCATGCGTGTTTGTGTGTGTGCATGTGTGCATGTGCGTGTGCACATGCCTCCAGATCTGCAGATCTCTGATCCTTTTATTTCTGTTACATCTAACTCATTTCTACAATAAGATTTAGCTCCCTGCCTCCTCCAAGCTCTGGGCTCCCTCGGGGTAGGTCCCTGCTCCCACCTCGCAGTCCTGTCTCCAGGACTATCTCTCCCATTTGTCCCTTAGCCCTGGGCATCCTGGTACCTTCCTACGGTTGTTAGTCTGGAATGTTTCCACTTCACCCTGACAACACCTGTCAGGTGGTTTCCCATGTTGAATACCCTCATCTGAAGGAGGCTGAGTGGGCTGTGTCTCCCTGACTTAGTATGTCCTGTGTAACCAGGACACGAGGAGTCTCAAGGTAATGATGAAGCAAGGAAGTGAGGGACAGACCCTGAAGGCCCCAGGGGCCTCCTGAAGGGATGTGAACTTGCCCCCTGAGGAGAGCGGGGGGCCACTGTCTGGCTCCAGGCAGAGAGAGCAGTGAACTCTGTGACTTTGGTGGCAGAGTGAGGGATGAATGGATGTCTTCCAAAAGGAATAACATGCAAATGCAGACACACACACACACACGCAAACACAGGCTCCCAAGAGACCCCTTTCTCTTCAATACCCTCTGAAAGCAACATCGATGAAGGTGGAAACAACCCAAACGTCCACTGATGGAAGAACAGACAAACAAAACGTGTATACACACCATGGAACCTTCTGCAGCCTTAAAAAGGAAGGCAATCCTGGCACCCGCTATGACACGGAGGAAGTCTGAGGACACTGTGCTGTAAGATACGCCAATCCCAGGACCATAAATACTGCTCGATCCCACCTGTGTGAGGGCCCCAGAGCTATCACCATCTCGGAGACAGAAAGGGGTAGTGGCCAGGGGCCGGGGGCGGTGGAGCGGGGAGTTAGTGTTCACTGGGGACAGAGTTTCAGTTCTATAAGATGAAAAGAGCGTGGCAATGGACGGGGTGATGCTGCCCAATGCTGGGAAGGTACTAAACGCCACTGAACTACATGCTTAAAAATGGCTACCAGCTAGGAGCGCCTGGGTGACTCAGTCGGTTAAGCTCAGGTCATGATCCCAGGGTCCTGGGATCGCACACTGGGGTCCCCCCCAATGGAAAGCCTGCTTCTCCCTCTCCCTATGCCTACCACTCACCTGCCTTGTGCCTGCTCTCTCTCTCTCTGTCAAATAAATAAATAAAAATCTTTTTAAATGGCTACAATGTAACTTTTATGTTGTGCATGTCTTACCAGATAAAAAAATGAAAAAAAAAAAAAAGGCAAAGTAGGAAATTCTCAGTGTTGAGAGATGAAGTAGAGACCTAAAGATGGAGGGTGGCGGAGGGGTGGGGGGGAGCACCTTGATTAATAATGACTTATCATCCAAAGACTTGCCCCCATCTGAAGTGGACTAGAGACAAGGACCCTTCCTGCCACAGTTCCCCGGAGGATCCTGGGAAAGGGGAGCAGCCCCTTCTAGCCCAGACCAGCTCTGACAGTCAGACAGCTCCTGATTCCTATACCACCATTCCTGACCGGGGCCACTGAGAGGGGGCTGGACCCCTCAGCTCACATCAGCCCTGCCCCAGCTCCCTCTACTACTCCTCCCAAGAGCTTGGCATCCCTCCTCACTGAGCACACGTCAGCCTGAACTCATCAGTACCAGACAGGCGTGATCCCTTCAGAGCAGGCCACACCACAGGAACCATCCCTCCCGCCACTGCCCACCCCCACCAGCTCCATTCGTGAATCATTTCTCAGGAGAGCCGTGGCTGACCTCCGAGGGCCCCTGCTTCAGCTCCTCTGGTTCTCTGGCTTTGGATTTTTGTCCCTGAATTTCTGCCTAATATCTAATATCTAATAACATTTCTCCTCAGCAACATGGCAGCCAAGAATTTATCTTCCTCCCAGCCATCAAAAAACCAGGGGCCAGAACAAGAACAGAACTCCTCCAAAACCACTTCTCTTCCTGCCTGCCTTATTTTGGTACCTGGCACCTCATCACTATCCTTCTAGCTTCCTCACTGGAAAGCAGAGTCCCCTGTAACTCAGCAACTCTGCTTTCTAGCAATCCATCCCACAGAAATACAGACACATGCACAAAGCTGTAGGCTCGACACGGGGCCGCATGCAAGTGCACAGTCATGAGAAACCACCTAGACAAGGAAACGGAAAAATAAAGTCCACCGGCAGAATGTGGGGAGGACAGTGAGGGAGAACCAAGAGGGGCAGCATGTAGGGAAAGCTCCAAAGCACCCCAAATACAAAACTTGGTCCAAAATAATACAGGAAGCATGATCCTACTTCTGCTTTTGAAAACAACCATGTACATGAACATGAATGTCTGCATGTCCGGGTAATGTGTCCACGAAAGTCCTCTCCTTATCTCTAGAGAGGAGGGCAGGGAGAGGGGAGAGGCAGAAGAGGGCATGTATAATTTTCCCCTTGCTGTCTATGTCACTTGTACTTTTTTCAGCAAGAACATACCCATTTCACATGTTACTGACATAAAAAAAATAATTGCAAAGAAAAAAATCACAAAGAAAAAGAGAGCAGAGTGGTCTGCCCCTCCACGTTTCCTCACTGCCCTTGGGATTCGAAGACCCTCCGCCACCTGGCTGGGCTCTGTCACCATCCCTGATCCCAGGGATGAAGCTCCAGCCAGGGGTAATTTAGGCCAGCCCAGAACACCTCTGCTTTCTCTCAGCCCACGTCCCACACCTGCCCACCCACCCTCATTCCTGCTCACTCCACCCAGACTCAACTCAAACTCTGCAAGTCCTCCCAGGCTCTGCCAGGCAGGCAGACCTCACTGCCTGAAACTCAAATCGCCCTCATAGCTTGGCCTCCTTCAGGAGCCTTGTGCCCGCTCAAGGCCAAGAGGGCGAAGGCCACACCTGCCTCGCTCACCTTCAGCTCCCCAGGGCCTCACACGGCACCCGGCTTTCAATGGGCATCTGTCTAATGGGACCAGACTGACTGGATACAGGAGGACACACTCCAAGCAACCTGAAACTCCAGAACAGGCAGCCATAGGTTCATTGATGTCTTTCAAGGCCAGCCTACAGGAAGCTCCATGGGGCAGTCTGACTCCTGCTCTCTGGGCTGTCCCACGCCTCTGAAAATGGGACCCACTGGGGACACCCCCCCCCCAGGCCATGAGAGAGCTACCCTCCAAAGTCAGCAAGCAGTGCTGCGCTGAGAGACAGCCAAACAAAAGCCGCCTCTACATGTGTGTTATTTAACATGGAGCCCGAGCTGCACGCCCCCATCCCCATCCCGGTCTCGATGGCACAGATCAGGTTCCTCCGGGGGAATTCTTTGTGGGGCTGCTGAAACCTGGTCCCTCCCAGGAGCCTGGCCCTGCTTCTTTCTTCTCTAGGACTCAAGGATCCTGCAAGCTGTGGCTTCCTCCCCTCCGGGCTGCCAGGGGAATGTGATCACGGTGGTCCCTGCTACCCTCCCCACCAGCACAGCTGCGGTGGCCTTGCCTTGACTTTCTACCTGCCACTTTCTCCACCTCAGCATCTGGGGGCCTCATTAGAAGCCTCTGCAAACCCACTCTGGATATGAGCAGGAAATAAACAAACAAATAAGCAAGCGGGCAGACAAGGCAAGCTGAAACAAATCAAATGACAGCACGTAGGCCAACGTGGGGAAGGGGTCAGGGGCAGCAGCATGGAGGCCCTCATGGGCACCCCATCCAGCCCCTTGGAAGCTAACTTCCAGCAAGGAACTGGATAAACACGGGCCTGGAGAGGAGACGTCTTGCTACCCACAGGGAAACAGCATGGCAGGTATGACCCTTAGCTTCTAGTCTTGCATGGCCTTGTCACCACCCCCAGAGCCTCCAGTGGGAAACACAGGCTGCCACCAGAATCACCAGGGAAACAGCATGGCAGGTGTGACCCTTAGCTTCTAGTCTTGCATGGCCTTGTCACCACCCCCAGAGCCTCCAGTGGGAAACACAGGCTGCCACCAGAATCAAAACTCCCAGGCTTCTTCCCACAATGGAGAACTGGCCGCACAACACGATGTCATCTTCTTCATCTCTGCTCCAGGCGGAGGCCACAAGAGAGGCCAGCACACCCTGCTCTGTCCTGGGTCCCAGGGAGGAGCAGGAAAAGTGAGAAGTGGTCTAGGGCCACAGGGAGCTCGATCCCTCAGACCCAGCATTTCATTCCAACCTCCCCAGAAGCCTCTGAGGTAAGCATCTTTATTATGCCCTCTACTAAAGGGAGAAAACTAAAGATGTGAAAGGTGTGTCAGTATGCCCAGAGATAAGTCAGAAGAAGGCTGAGGCAGGAAGGACGGCCAAGTCCTCCAGCAGGCTCACACCCAAAACCACAGCAGCCACTCCCGCCTTCACTACAATACCAACATTCGCTCCTCCTGGGAAACTGCAGGGAGAACTGTGGCGTGAACTGAGCCTGTCTGAACTCTCCTCAGGCGCTGGGCCCTGGATACAGAGACTCTCCCTACACACTCGCCGAGGAGGAAAGTGCTGGCAGAAACGGGGGGCTGCACATACAGGTTCACTGCTGGGAGTGAAGGAAGGGAGATCTTTGACGTTGTACGTCTCTGGACTCCATAGAAATGATGATCACTGCTGTAGTTAGAATCTTATACAGGCTTCCAGTTATGGAATGAATAAGTCACAGGGATGAAAGGTACAGCACAGGGAATATAGTCAGTAGTATTCTGACAGTGTGGTACTGTGACAGATAGGAGCCACACTGGCAAGCACAGTATAATATACAGAGCTGTCCAATCACTCTGTCGCACACCTAAAATGAATAAGTCAATTAAATGATAATTCAATTGTGAGTCAATGATAAGTCAATTAAAAAAAAAAAAAAAACCTCAAAGAAACAAATGCTTCCTGGAAGAATAAAGGAGCAATGAAATCCCCCAAAATACAGCTTCTTTCATTTGCTCACTCACTGAATATTTATTGAACACCTACTATGTCCCAGGTGCCATTCTAAATGCTGGGTATGCAGCATCAGTCAACAAAACAGACAAAATCCCTGCCTATGTGGAACTCATATTCTCATTGGGGAAAGACAACACCAAAAAAATAAGTAAGGGGCAGTGAATTTAATGAAAACAAATAAGGAAGGAAGGGAGAAAGGGGTACCAAGAGGAAAAGGAGTGCTATCTTCAAAAGAGTTGGGGAGGGAAGGCAGATGGGGTTGAAGCCAGGCTCTGCAGGTGAGGAAGCAGCCTGCAGACATCTAATGTGTCTGTGGGAAGAGTGTCCCAACAGAGGAAACAGCCAGCACAAAGGGCACCTGGCATGTTTGAATAGTAGCAAGGAACTGCTAGGGGAATCCATGGGCGTGGAGAGCAAGTGCCCATGACAGGGGACAGGCCTGAAGGCCACTGTAAGGGCAGTAGCTGTTATTCCAGCACAAAATGGAAAGCCCCAGTGACCATAGTGGACCTTTGGGTTAACATCTGAGGTTCCCTCAGGACACTTCACAGGGAAATTCCTTAGGGTGCCCCCCAGCACCTTCCTGCCTCCCGAGACCCCCAAGGGGAAGGCTGTTCCAAAGGCTGTCTCAGAGATCCTCTCTGGACACAGGCCACACAAGACCCACAGGCCTTCCTCCCACAGAGCCCACTATGGCCTCCCCCAGCCAGGTCAGTGCTGAGCACCAGGCAAGAGAAACCCACTTCCAAAAAGGGCTTCTTCAGAGTTGGGTGGGCTCTGTTAAGACCCCCTTGCAAAAGGCAAAGGAAAACTTTTAAAGCAGAAGGTCCTTGCCCCACTATAGTGTGCGGAGCGAGTGCCCAAGGCCAGGCTTGTCCACCAGCCCAGGAGGGAGGTGCTGTGCGGTGCATCCTAGAGAGAGAAAAACCAAGGCTCCAAAGGGAACACAGTTCACCCAGAATGCAGCAAGCAGTGCAACAGGGACCTGAACCTAGCTCTTCCTGACACAGAGGCCGGTGTTCATAATGACCACCAATGCCACTTCCCAAGGAAGTACGAGCCATTGTTTAGCAAGGGATGAAAAGCCTTCTCCCGCCAGCGAGCAGATGGTCAGGGCTCTCAGTCCTGCTGGAGATGGCTTCGGCCCGAATGCCCGCCACGGCTGCCGAAGGGCTTCCTGGCCTCACCCTGCCATTCCCCTGCCATCCCTCCCTCCCTGTCCCACTCGCTCTCTCCCGGCCAGCCACAGAGACCCTCCGGGTACCTGCAAACCCACTTAAGGAAAAGAAAGGCAGCTAGAGGGAAGCTGCACACAGGTCCCAGGGCTGAAGTGACCGAGGCCAGAGACAGGTGACCTACAATTCTCTCTTTTCAAAACCGATGCTGCTTTCCTGGGCAGCATTCCGCATCTCCACCAGGCTCTGTGGCACACATCTGTCAAACCCATCAAAGAGCACACAGCGGATGAGTGTATTTCATTGCCTGCCACTTACACCTCAATATAGTTCATTACCAAGAAATGAAGCCACTCTCTTGACATGGCTGGCTCCTAGTAGGAAACAGCCATGCTCTTCTGATAGAAGGGTAGGAGATGGTTCTGTTGAGACCCAGAAGAGGACACAGGATCTCATTTTACTAAGAAAGCAGGGGAGGGATCCAGTCTGAGCCAACGGTCTTCCCAGATATTGGGGCCACGTCACGTGGTGCCTTCCCTGAAATCCTGGTATTTAACAACAAAACCTGTTCCCTCTTTTATGCTGGGGACAATGGGCTCAGGGAAGGCAGAGAATGCAGGGTCAATGGGAGAGGGATCGCAATGGGGCCCTATCTCTCTTCTAGGGGACACGGTCACATACGTGGGAGAGGAAAGCACAGATCTGCTGAGTTCTTGCTTATGGCCAAGCTGATGGGCCCCAGCTGCACAAGGGGGAAGACGTGGGGGCCAGTGCAGCCTTGCCTTCCCGTCCCTTATCCAGGCCTGTATCGGGCATCTCCTCCCATCCCCAGATGCACTCTGGAATCTGGCAGAGGGCTGAGGGAAACTCAGGGTTAATGAACTTTAATCTTCTAGGGCATGCTACAATTAACATGCCCCAAAGTACAGTTGCTTTGTAATTAGATGGAAGAACAAAACCTAAAACACTCGTCCTGCTAAAGTTATTGTCGAACTTCTTGGTAGGTTTCCTAGCAATTAAACTCACTTACTCATCTCATCTAGAAAAAGCATTTATTACTTCAATTTAAACTAATGCCATAATGATACGATGTGTGTTATTAATGAGATCCTCCCCACTGCAGTTCAGTCAGCTGGCCTGCTTTGCCAGGGGCCGGAAAGAAGACGTTGTTGGCGCGGAACATTAAAATAGCATTTGGTCCAAATGATCGTTTCTTCTGGCAAGTTTCACGTCGGGAAGATGCGGGGGTAAGGCCCGATGGCTGATGGAGGTTTGCCATGGGAACCAGTCAGGCCATCCAACTGAGAAGGTGTGATGACTCACGAGAGCCACCTGGGACCACACAGTGAGTGTGCCCTACAGGCGAGACAGCTGACCCCCAAACTCCATCTCCCCACATACCAAGAACAGAACCCAAATGTGATCCAGGTCTCAGAACAAGCCACGGCAGAGATCACCAGCTCAGAGGTCAAGAGACAATAAGCAGCAATGGGGCCAGAGCTGGCCGCAGTTCCTGAGGAATTAAGTCTGACCGAGCACTCAGCAGGTATCAGCTAATTTTTTTAAAAGATTTTATTTAGTTAGTTAGTTAGTTATTAGAGAGAGAGAGCGAGCTCAGGCAGCCAGAGTGGTAGGCAGAGGCAGAGGGAGAAGCAGGCTCCCTGCTGAGCAAGGAGCCCGATGTGGGACTCGATCCCAGGACGCTGGGATCATGACCTGAGCCGAAGGCAGCCGCTTAACCAACTGAGCCATGCAGGCGTCCCGGTATCAGCTAATTAAATCCACACACATCCCTGTCAGGCAGGGATCATTATTTTATCCCCATTTGACACATGAAGAGATGACTGCTCAACAAGTGAGCAGTGATACGCCCAGTGTCACACAACTAGAGAGGCAGAGCCAGGATCCAGCCCAGGCAGACCACCCTCGAGTCTGGGCTCTGAAGCACTACACTCAAGAGTAGAGGTGCAGAGTAGAGGGGCAAACGGCTGAACCTCTTAAGGACCCACACTCAGTCCCACCAGGGAGGAATGCTGACCACCACCACTCCTGGTTCCCATACCAGGCTTCTTAGGATCACACAGACCACTCGCTGTGGCCCAGGACCTCTGTTGGTACTTATCTTTACAGCTTATGAATTCCCATCCCAGTTCCAGAGATGGGACCAGAAGCCCCGAGAAGTCGCCGTGGGCTGTAAGAAGGAGGCTGGAGGAACAACCCACACTCTCTTTTTTATTTCCTTATTTTTTGCACTTGGTACAAAACTCAAAAGGTAATTTTTGTGTGTTTTTTTTTAATTTTTTTAATTTTTTTATAAACACATAATGTATTTTTATCCCCAGGGGTACAGGTCTGTGAATCGCCAGGTTTACACATTTCACAGCACTCACCATAGCACATACCCTCCCCAATGTCCATAACCCCACCACCCTCTCCCGACCCCCCTTCCCCAGCAACCCTCAGTTTCTTTTGTGAGATTAAGAGTCTCTTATGGTTTGTCTCCCTCCCGATCCCATCTTCTTTCATTTATTCTTTTCCTACCCAAAAGGTATTTTTTTTTTAATTCAGTGAAAAATACATCTTCAGTGCCTATCCCGAGTCATTGTGTTTCTCTCCCCAAAATAGCATTTCCTTATACTGTGTGTGTACTCAAATACACACACACACACACACACACACACACGCACACACACACACACACACACAAGCTTGCCTTGACACAGAGCAACACTCTACATCCCGGGTCTCACTTTGCTTTTGTCAACTAACAGTTCCAAGTGTTGGAACTACTCCCTCTGAGTACATAAAGAACCGGTTGTAAATTACATATATATATCATAATATATTAACCAATTTGCTGAAGATGGGCATTTAGGTTGTTGGCCATTTCTGCTGTTGCCAACAAAGCTACAGTAAATCTTTGTGTATTAAGAAGAGAGTCTACCTGCAGTGTTTGCCATGAGGACCCAGAGGCTGTGTTATGAGCTTCGGGACTCAGACCTGGCCGGCCCCCCATCCCTCGGCCATCTGACCTAGAGAAAGCCTCTTTACCTCTCTGAGCCTGCTCCCTCACCTGTAAAACAGGAATAGTACCAACACACCGGAAAGAACGGCCATGAGATGCTGTGAGCTGCTGTCCCTGACATGGGACATCGTGGTTAGCCCAGAGCAAGGGCTGAGAAGGCATGAGCTGTTTCTCACTGACACCTCAGTCACCTGGGAAGTTCAGCTTCTGCCTTTGGCTTGACTCCAGGCCTGGGGTTTATCCTCAATCAGGTCACAGTTCCTCTCTGTGCAGTACTTCCTTCCCTTTTATAAGCAGCCAGTAAGCCTGGACATAGGTAGCTCCTCAGCGAGCCTCTCAGGCCTTCCAGGCCTATAATCCAGCCTCACTCCTAGCCACAGCCCATAATCCAGCCATATGATCTTTCCCTTCTCCACTGCCCCCAGGCCTTCCAGCATACTCTTCTCTCTGCCTGGGACACTCTTCTATCCTCCTCCCTCCTTACCCTTTGCTTTCCTAACTTGTAATAGTCCTCACTTAGGTCCTTGTCACCTTCTCCAGGAAGCTTTCCCTAACTACCTTGCCACAGGCTATGGATTGCCCACCAAGAACAAGATTGGCTCGGAGCCCATAGCAGAGTCATGGGAGGAATGACAGGCCACAGCTTTAGGGAGAGAGGTAGTCTAGCATCAGGAGCTCTGCATATGCAGTGCTAGGACCTAGCTGTGGACACCCAGCCTGTAGGGGAACATCTGCCCTCAGTGCAGAGAGTGAAGTTTGGACCAAAGAATATGACATTTGTGTGGGGAAGGACTTCTTAAATGATATGAAAAAGAGCTAACCATACAAAAGATGAATAAATCTGACAACAATATAGTTTAGAACATCTGTGCATTAAGGCAGACTGAAAGAAGCTATCAGCCACACTTAAAAAAAGAAAAGCCTCAATTTTGAAATGGGCAAAAATTTAAAATTGTAATAGGCATTTTATAGAAAATAAAAATACCCCATAAAGATACGAAAAGGCACTAAACTTCATCTGCTATCAAGAAAATGTAAAAATCATAACAAGATACCGTTTCACATGAAAATCTTAAAAGTGAAAAGACTACCAGGTGTTAGTGAGGTTGCAGTATGTTGCAGATGACAGTATAAACAGTAGAAATGTTCTGGAAAACAATTTGGAATAACCTACCAAAGTGAAACATGCCAGACCAAATACTCCAGCAATTCTGCTCCTCGGGATAGACGCCAAAAAACTCCTGCACATATGAACTAGGGCACATATGAACTGTTTTCCACAGTGGGTCACTGTGGGAAACAGGACAGAAGTTCCTCAAAAAGTTAAAAATAGAACTACCATAGGGTACCTGGGTGGCTCAGGCAGTTGGGCATCTGACTCTTGATCTCAGCTCAGGTCTTGATCTCAGAGTCATGAGTTCACTGGGCACAGAGTCCACTTTTTAAAGAAAAAAAAAGCAACTACCCTAGATCTAGTAATCACACAACTGAGTATTTACCCAAAGAATATAAAAACACTAATTTAAAAGGATACATGCACCCCTATGTTTAATGCAGCATTATTTATAATAGCCAAGATATGGAAGCAACCCATACGTCCATCCACTGATGAATGGATAAAGATAT
Source organism: Taxidea taxus jeffersonii (assembly GCA_003697995.1). NCBI lineage: Eukaryota > Metazoa > Chordata > Mammalia > Carnivora > Mustelidae > Taxidea > Taxidea taxus. The sequence goes on along the minus strand of RCUC01038096.1, from coordinate 4,551 downwards.
AGTATATACATATAATGGAATATTACTCAGCCATAAAAAAATGAAATCTTGCTGTTTGCAACAACGTGGATGGAGCCACAGAGTATAACGCAAAGTAAAACAAGTCAGTCAGAGAAAGACAAATACCATAGGATTTCACTCATGCGTGGGATTTAAGAAACAAAACAACTGAGCAAAGGAAAAAGGGAGAGAGACAAGCCAAGAAATAGACGTTTTTTATCTTTTAGAGAGAGAGGGAGAGAGAAAGCATGGAGGTGGCAGGTAGAGCAAAAAGGAGAAGTAGGCTCCACACCGAGCAGCTAGCCTAATGTGGGGCTTGATCCCAGAACCTGGGATCATGACCTGAGCTGGAGGCAGATGCTCAACCAACTGAGCCACCCAGGCGCCCCCAAGAAACAGACTTTCAACTAGAGAGAACAAAGTGCTGGTTACCGGAGGGGAGGTCGGTGGGAGGGATGGGTGAAGTAGGTGATGGGGATTAAGAAGCACATTTGTCATAAGAAGCACCAGGTGATCAGAACAAAAACTGGAAAGGAAGGAAGGGAGGGATGGAGGGAGGGAGGGAGGGAGGAAGGAAAAGAAAAAAGAGAGGAAGGAAGGAAGGGAGGGAGGGAGGAAGGAAGGAAGGAAGGAAGGAAGGAAGGAAGGAGAAAGGAAGGAAGAAGGGAGGGAGGGAAGGAAGGAAGAGGGAGGAAGGAAGGAAAGAAAGAAAGAAGGAAAGAGAAAGAGAAAGAGAGAAAGAAAAAGAAAGAAAGAAAAAGAATATTTGAAACTTTAAACTTTAAAAAATAAATTAAAATGTTCATAAGTTTAGGGGCACCTGGGTGGCTCAGTGGGTTAAAGCCTCTGCCTTTGGCTCAGGTCATGATCCCAGGGTCCTGGGATCGAGCCCCCGCATGGGGCTCTCTGCTCAGCAGGGAGCCTGCTTCCTCCTCTCTCTCTGCCTGCCTCTCTGCCTACGTGTGATCTCTCTGTCAAAAAAATAAATTTTTTAAAAATCTTAAAAATATGTTCATAAGTTAAAAAAAAGTCTTGAACACAAACCTCGAAAGACAAATATAAGAATGTTCTAATGAGCATTATTTGTAATAGCATAAACCTGGAAATAACCCAAATACCCATAACACTAAAACAGATAATAAATCAGATGATACCATGCAACCATAAGAAATGACTGCTAACACACCCTGAATCAGATGCATGGATCTCAAAGACCTAATTCTGAGTGAAAAAAGCAGTCACGAAAGTGCACAGAAGTGTGACTCTCTATATTTAAGGTTCACTAACAGGCCAAACTGCACACTCTGTCTGGCAGGGTCCATGCCTGTGTGACAAACCAGCCAGGAGAGGACTGGGTTCACACGTCGTCAGGATCACAGTCACGTCCCCTCAGTGAGGGAGGATGTAAGAGCAGTGGGAGGGGCCCCCGGGTGGCTCAGTGGGTTAAGCCTCTGCCTTCGGCTCAGGTCATGATCCCGGGGTTCTGGGATCGAGCCCCGCATCGGGCTCTCTGCTCGGCAGGGAGCCTGCTTCCTCCTCTCTCTGCCTGCCTCTCTGCCTACTTGTGATCTCTGTCAAATAAATAAATAAAATTAAAAAAAAAAAAGAGCAAAGGGACGCACAGGGCTGCTTTGCATTTCTTTAAACTAGTATGAGTTCACAGGAGTTTATTTTCTTATCATTCTTTTAATTTGACATCTACATTATTATCATGTTTGACTTTTAATTATTTTAATAGTTTAAAAACCAGCACACATAGATGATAGCTACTCATGCAGATCCTGACCCATCTCTGGCCTGCAGGCTGGCCCAGGAGTCCACAGCAAACCATTGCTGTGGTTTACCCTTAGAGATAAGGTGGACGAAAGAGTCCCGGGGTCCCGTCTTCATACCCCAGCCCTGGGCAGCGGTAGCCAACTTCCTGTTTCTTCATCTATAATAAAGAAACGTTGTCATCGTACGTGGTGGGGACTCTGAATATTTGTTGAATGAATGAGTCAGTGATTTCTAAGATTCCTTCCCAGCTACCGCCCTCATCCCAGTGTATTCACTAGGGAGAAATTGTGGCTGTAGCTTCTGGCACCCAACTCCCCCGACACACAAATGAATATCCCAGAATTTGAAGTGGCACGTCAGAAAGTTCTCTGTTCTGTTCGATCCAAACTTTTGGTATTTTCATGTTACAGATTTTTCTCTCCCAAATGTCAGCTTCTCTTCTATTTTCTCTTTTGCTGTCACAACAAGCATACAAGTAATTTCGATGGAATTTTACCAAATGGCACATCTTACATTTTGTAAACTGTATACACGCAAACTCCTCTCGCACCCCTCTGCCAAGTTCTGTCTCAGGGCCCAGTGATTCGGCTTCTTCGACCCTCGACTCCTGACTCCAATGCCCAGTCCTCAGGTTCCACCTAAGGCAGGTCATTCCTGGGTTGAGAAGGAGGCTGAGGGGCCAGCAGGGAAGAATCAGGCCTCCGCCAGCAAGGGAAGGACTTTCCATGTGACATTCACTCAAGTCCTGAGCACACCAGCCTTGGGATGCCAAGTCCATTCCAAAGCACTCTTCCCTCCTTCTTGGCATCAACTCTGCCTGGCTGGGGACAGGAAAAGGAAGCTGGAGCATAGCAAGCCCCAGATTACAGAAATAGGATGGTGCCTTGTCAAAGTGCATGGGCATTCAGGTCAAAAAGAACCTCTCCCAGCCTCATGTACTTTACCTGTCAAACGCCAACAATAATCCCACCTCAGAGAGTCATGGAATGGCTTTAACACATAGATACATATAATATACATTTAATATATGTAAAGATACTTGTAGATCAGCATCAAAAAAAAAAAAAGTCATCATATCCCCAAACCCCTTCTGTTTGACTTTGGAAGGAATAAAACAGTCTTTACACTCAATTTGTTTTTTAATTGGGCTCATCTGCAGCTCGTGGTGCAGTGGTGGGGTGGAGGAGGGGCCCTGAGGAGTTCTGGAGGCACCATTTGTCTTGGGCATATCAGCAGCCTGAGTCTACCCACTGCTCTCAGGCCGATGCTAGCCGTGCTGAGAAGGCACCCACACCCCGCCCTCGGGAGGCTGCATGTACCGCAGCAAAGAGCACATGGCCTTCCACCACCTTGGTCCGCCTAACACAAGGCAGGGGGCAAAACAGGCCAGAAACCAGACATGCACAAGAGGCACAGCCAGGACAGGCAGTGGGAGTCAGAGTGGTTAAAGTCTACAGAGACTAGCTTGGGGCAGAAACCTGGCCTTGGAGGCTGTCAGATCAGGGGACTGATGTCCAGGGCCCACAAAGATAGGAGGTCTGGCAAAGAATCCAATGAAAGAGCTTTGGCATCCAGAAAGCCTAAAGCCAAAATGATCAACACCCAAGACAGCGACAATCCAATGTACAGTAGTGCCCAGGTGTTCCATTAACCCCCAGCACCCACAGCAGAATCAGCAAATGGTGGCAAGCTGCCGCCAGCCCCTCCCCTGCAGCACGGAAACCTCATGGAGCAACCACAGCATTTTCTGTCGCTGAGCCAATACAGCCTCAGCATCCCTCTCAACACAGCATTCAAGATCCTACCAGTTGCCTGCCAGCTAGAGGAAAGCTATTGGCCACCCTATGTCTTTTTGGAATCACTGATAAAGTCCAAGCTGGTTGAAAACTAACTTCAAGGGCCGCCTGGGTGTCTCAGTCAGTTAAGTGTCTGCTTTCAGCTCAGGTCATGTTCCCGGGGCTCCTGGGATGGAACTCCTCCTCACACTCCCTGCTCAGTGGGGAGCTTGCTTCCCCCTCTCCCTCTGCCCCTCCCCCTGCTCATGCCCACTCTCCGGTGTTCTCTCTCTCTCTCTCAAATAAATAAATAAAATCCTTAAGAAAGAGAGAGAGAGAGAGAGAGAGAGAAAGAAAGAAAGAGAAAAGAAAGAAAGAAAATGAAAACTAACTTCAACCCCACCAAAGATAGCAAAAGCGTCCACGTCAGAAAACGGGGCACAATTTTCGGTTTGACTGGAGGTTCTGGGTCAGAGAGGAGAGGAGAGGGGCAGAGCAATATATCTGCAGAATGAAACATCCTAGCCCACCTCCCTGACCTCAAGGTGAAATTATCGGGTGCCTTGTCTTTCTTCCCCTTCTTCCTTTGTCTTATGTGAAAATTGTCTGAAAACCCCATATCCTCATAATAAGTGGACTCATTCACCCAGGGACGATTTCTTGGGCCCTTCTCTGTGCAAGGGATGGTGCTAAGCAGCAGGGACACAGCAGTGAACAGTAAGTGGCCCACTCTCCTGGAGCTTACAGCCTGGTGTGACAGTCAGTGCTCAGCAGCAATCAGCCCTCATGAGTGGGTCAGAACAAGCTGAGAGCAGGCTGAGGCAGGGAGATGTCTGTCTGGGAGAGCAGCTCCCAGGAAAGAGGGGAAGCTTCAGATGGGTAAGGATCGGGGCTCCTCTCCTCGGGGTCTTGATCCTTGAGCTGACTTAGGGTAAGGGGTACAATAATACAAAAACACATAGTTTGAGCAAGTGCCATCAGGTGTCATTCATCAGGTACA
>RCUC01038093.1:0-10412 GCA_003697995.1 Taxidea taxus jeffersonii | reverse complement strand
AAAAAAAAAAAAGAGTGAAAAGGATCAGTTCTACAGCAAGTTTGGTTTAAGAAACCTTAGCAGGTAAAGCTTTCAGGTGTTTGTTTTTCAATTTTAATTTTTTTTTCAGATGAAAACTCAGCTGGTAAGAGAAACCATCATTCCTAGGCAGGCTCAGGGAAAAAAAGAAAAAGAAAAAAAGACGCTGTTGAACAGAAACAATGATCCCAGCCCAATAATGGCTCCTGCTTTTGCAATAAGAAACCCAACCTACACCAAACCAACAACACAAACCCCATCTTCTCAGTTAATGCAGAAAATACTCAGTGACAAATATCTGTTTACTTTATGAGGTGTAATCCCTGTAGCTTCATTCAAAGAATCTGTAATCTACTTCTGGATATAGGACTGACCCACATCATTAGAGAACAGCATGAGATGTTTCTGTTCTAATAGTGCTGTAGAAATTAGAGGGGGAGAATCAAGGAAGGAGTCTGGGGTCATGGAACTGTATTCATCATCTAGTAAGTAAAAACAATAATCATATATTATCTCTCAGTTTCTGTGAGGGGAGACTCTGGATGCAGCTTAGTTGTTTGGTTCCGGTTCAGGGTCCCTTGTGAGGTTTCAATCCAGCTGTCAGCTGCAGCTGCAGTCATCACAAGGGTCGACTGGAGGGGGCTGTACTTTCAAATCTACTCACATGGTTGTTGGAAGTCCTCAGCCCCTCATCATGTGAGCCCTTCCACAAGGTGCATAACAACATGACAGCTGACTTCTGCCAGAGCTAGCAATTGGAGAGAGAAGGAGAGAGAAAAGGAGAGTGCCCCCGAAAAGAAGCCACAGTCTTTTTATAACCTAACCTTGGAAGTGACGTCCCATGATTTCTGCCATATTCCATTTGTTAGAAGTGAGTCAAGAAATCCAATGCACATTCCAGCAGAGGGAATTACACAAGAGTGTGAGTACCAGAAGGTGGGGTCATGGGGGGCCACCCTAAAGGCTTTCCATTATAGTAACCAAAGGTGTTGAACTCAAGGAGGATGGTCAGCAAACTATAGGTACGGGGCCTGACACAGGACTTTTGTAAATAAAGTTATATCGGCCCAGAACTAAACCTGTTTGCTTGTCATCTGTGGCTGCTTTTGTGCTAGCAACTGCAGAGTTAAATAGTTGTGACAAAGACCCTATGGTCCTCAGAGCTTAAAGTATTTACTACCAGAAATGTTACAGGAAAGTTTTGCTGAGCCCTGCTCTAGAGCAGTACTTCTCAAAATTTATATGCATATGAGTCAACTGGAGCTCTTTAAAATGTGGTTTCTGATTCAGTAGATCTGAATAAGGACTGAAACTCTGCATTTCTAATAAGCTCTCAGGTGACACTGATGTTGCTGGACCACAGAGCACACTTTGAGGAGCAAAGCTTGTAGACCTTGAGGGATGATTGGGGAGGGAGGAGAGGGCCTCCCAAGTAAGGAGAAATGGCATGGCTTTTAGGGAGAAAATAAGATCAGGCTGTCTGGAACAGAACAGAAGACATGAACCTAACCTTCCCATGAAGAACAATTGCAAAGAGCGACACTAAGCTTTGAGGCAATTGAGAAGACAATGGAGAATCAATATATAGTTTTGGTCCTTCTTATTTCAAGATAAACAATCTTTTTAAAAAAAGTGATCAGAATATGGTCGATTGTTTAACCAAACAAATTGCCAGAATTGAAAAAGAATAAAAAGTAAAAGAAGGAAGAAAAAGAAAGAAGGGGAAAGAAGGAATGAGAGAAAGGAAGGAAGGATCTACACAGACATTTGTTTAATGTCCACTTGATGTTGATGTGTTATTGATGTGTTAGGGCCTGCAGACAAAGATGATAGACAGTCTCTTCTCACCACTCAGACTGGTGATGGACAGAGACATATTAATACACTGGAGGCCTTGCATTGTGATAGGTATTTTAATAGAAGTATCTGCCTGGTACTGGAGGAGGGCAATGAGAAGGAAAAGGGTCTTGAAGGGGTAGGAGTTTGTTATGCTGGATAGGTGAAGAAAACATTGGAGACTGAGGAATATTATAGACACACAAGAGGGCAGGGACTGGGTAGAGGTTGTACAGGCCTGAGGCATGGAATGTCTGTCAGGTAGGGGAACACGAGGGGCTCAGGAAGGGAAGAAAGTGGAGGCCAGACATGAGATGGACAGACAAGACAAAGGCTGTCACTGGCCTCAGATACTGTAGGAAGACTTTCACACCCCATCAGCTGATGGTATCAGGTAACCCATATGATGTTCCTGGCACAGAGGAGTGCTCAGTTACCACTGGCTGTGGTTCTAATTTAGAAACTGAAGGCCATGTGGAGGATTTCATACCTGGGAATGCAGAAGAGGGAGGAGCATCATTCATTTGGCCTGCAGGTGAACTAATTTTCAGAATCCTTGAGATCAAGATTTCCAAGCAACCTCTGGAGTTCTTGTGACATATGGGTTGTGTCATAGTACATCCACCTTCATTGACTTGTATCCCCACACACTGGCCCTGCTCACTTCCCAGGGGAAGGAGGCAGCTGCTCAGGTAGCTCGGCTCTCCCTAGCCATGGAGCAATGGCAAGGTCTTTGCCCACAAAGGAGGAGTGGACCTACATGGATAGAGACCTTCCATGTATCCCATTCAGACTTGGCTCCATTACCCTTGGCACCACCATGGCCCTACACAGCCCACATTCCCCACCATGGCAAACAACCCCGCTGCACTGTTATGGTCTATTGGCTGGTCTATTTCTGTCACAGACAAGTCCTCCTGTCTTTAAGCTCTGCAAACTCAGAGGCTGTGTCTTGTTCACCACTATATCCTTGGCACTTACCCAGTCCTGGGCTCAGAGTGGGCACCTAGCAAATCTATATCAGAATGGCAGTGGGGCTAGTAATATTTCCCACCTCACTGTTCATTGTGAGCACTGTTAATTAGTTTGTTAGGACTTCGGTAACAAATGACTGCACCCTGGGTGGCTTAAACAATAAGTACTATTTCCTCACCATCCTGGAGGCTGGAAGTCCAAGGTCAAGGTGTTGACAGCATGAATTTCCCTTGAGGCCTCTCTCCTTGGCTTGCAGAGGCCCAGCTAGCATCTCACCGTGTCTTCACATTCTCTTTTCTCTGTGCCTGTGTACTCCTGGGGTCTCTCTGTGTGTCCTAATCTCCTTTTCTCCTAAAGACAGGCAGATTGGATTACAATGCATACTAATAGCCATTTTTAACTTAATTACCTCTTTAAAGATCTTACCTTCAGATATAGTCAGGCACATGCTGAGGTAATGGGGGTTAAAAATTCAATATATGCATTTGGGGGGACACAATTCATCCCATAACAAGGATTAAATGAGCTACTATAAGTGTCTAGAATGTTGCCTGAGGTATGGTGCCACAATAGTGCCCACAATTACCACGAGCAACTTGGAAGGAACACAGAGAACACCTTGTCTCCAAACTAATACTACAGAGGGACCCTCTAGACTCAGCTCCTTTTTAAAGATTTTTATTTATTTATTTATTTGACAGACAGAGATCACAAGTAGGCAGAGAGGCAGGCAGAGAGAGAGGAGGAAGCAGGCTCCCCTCAGAGCAGAGAGCCTGATGCGGGGCTCAACCCCAGGATCCTGGGATCATGACCTGAGCCGAAGGCAGAGGCTTCAACGCACTGAGCCACCCAGGCCCCCCGACTCAGCTCCTTTTTAAAGAGTGTTTGGAGTTTTGAGATTTATTCTGAAAGTCAGAAAAGTTCTATAACTCTATTCCCTCTTAGGCTCATCCTCACAGGGCGGTATGGCCCCAGTAAGGGTGGTGGCTTCAGTCCCTCTTCCCTTCCCATTGTACCTCATGGACCGTTACTATACCCATCACAGTCATTGTTTACAGGCTATAATCCATCTCCTGCTTCTTACGTGCTCTTCCCAACAATCCTTCCAGGCAGGAATTATAACTCTACAGATGGGAAAAATTGAGTCCAGTGAGGTTAAGGAACTCGCCTAAACCCACACAACCAACTCATGGCAGAACCAGATGCACACTCAGGCATTCTCACCATAGCACTCTGCCTGCTGGGAAGGTGTGGGCCCAGGTGTGGGCAGCTTTGTCATTGTATGCAAACTTCTGCTTCAGCCCAGAAATGGGACATCTCTGTGACATCTCTGGCCTCTGATACCGAGGTACTAAGGCACAGGTCCTGACTGGCTGGTCTGCTGTGGAAATGGTGCTGCCATATCCCCGAGTGAAAGGGAGAAAGGATGAGAACACCCACTTGGTGGGATCTGTTCCCCCCGCTGCTCTGAAAAACCTTTGGTATCTCTCTGCTGCCTCTCTGTCCATCATTCTTCTGCCTGGGGAGCCAGGCAGAGATAACTTCGGAGTTGGGAGACTCCCTGTTACACCGCGGAGCATGGAGCTGCTCTTTCTTCAGGGATGTCTAGATGGATGGCGAGCAGCAGCAGGAGAAGAGCATGGTGGGTGCACAGACATTGAGCAGAGCTGGGGGCTGGCAGCCCGGGCCAGAGCCACTGCTGAAACTGCAGAGTGACAGGTGCATGAGGACCTGAGTCAGAGTGCAGGCGGGTCAGCATGTAGGACACGGTAACAGGGGCTCCTGGGGGATACAAGATGGCAGTGCTGCACCAAGTGTGGATTCCAGTGAGCTGCTTAGCTGCTGACCTGCCTCTTCCTCTGGGGCAGAGACATTACCCACCCTCCGGAAGGTTCAGTTCCCATATCTACAAATCAGATCTTCCTAGGACCTACCCTGTAGCCATGTGGAGGAATAGAGATGAGGCATGCCAAGTGCCTAGCCCTGACCTTGCAAAGAGCAATCATTCCTTCAACACTGGCTGGCTGCCAAGGGATAGTTACAATCAAAGTAATGTGAAATGTTGAGACAAGAATGGAGCCACCCAACCCAAGTGAGAGTTTTCGCCCTAGAAAATGAAACTCCCTGCCAAGACCAGCTTCCTCTAGGACCAGCCTCATCATGGGTGAAGCAGTGTGAAATATGTAAAGCGTTTCAGACATAGACCTTCTGGGTACACCCCACTGTCAAGACCCCACAGCATCCACCATTAGGGCTACCCCTTGTGATAAGCCTTTTGAGACTAGAAGCCCCGTGTTAATATGGAAGCCTGCCATCCCATCCAGAAGGGCATTCCACATGGGCATGGTTTTCCTGGTTCCGATTCCCAGCACACTTTTCATCATGCAACAGACTACGACCAAAAAAAAGGGGGGGGGGCTAAAAATTCCTGCCTGCTTCCTCTGTCTTCCTCCTCATCTCTTCCCTCCTCCCAGAATCTGTTACAGGAATTTTATTCCCTTTAATTTACTCTGCAAATTGCTCAGCTTGAATACTGTTATTCCACAGCTCTGTGAATGGAGCGTTGTGAGATTTTTAGCCTACCCGCTCTGCGTGCAGTGCTCGCTCTGCTGGGAGGGAGCTGCCCTGGCAGGATGGGAGCCAGGACCCGCCTGCCCCAGGCTTTGGGTACCTTGTGAAATACCTAATCATGCAGCTTCTTGTATGTGCAGGGATTTATACTTTCCAGAATTTGGTTATCCCCATTGGTTCATTTACATAAATACCATAGAACAAGACATAATATCTTTGATCTATACCGCTCTTTTTTCTGTTGACCAAGTACTCTCACATACATTACCTGATTTATAGATAACATATAATAATATAATACTCTAAAGATGTACTGATTCCTTCCATATGAATAACGCTATTATAACCCATTACAGGAGAAGAGCACGGGCTGTCAGGTTCTGGAGCAGCAGGACGTAAGCCCTGACCTCCATTAGTGCTGGAATGCAGCCTCCTAGAAGACCCTTGAGTTTGGCTTTCTCCTCTCAGAGAGCCATCCCTTCCTTCAGCCATGGCCCAGGGTCTCTGTCCAAGGTTCTGATCTCCCAGTTATCCTGAGCAATGCCACTGAGCCTGTACATAGGGACACTGCGCGCACCCAAACAGGGCGCAACAGGGCATCCTCTTTCTCCCCATCTGGTGCGGCCACCCCCGGGAGCTGCCTGAGCAGGTGTTGGTTGTGTTTCAAGACTCTGTGACTGGCACCTAAGCCATGGTCTAATATTTAAGGAATGATTGTGGGACTCCTCAAAAATCTTGAAGAATAGCTTTGATTTGTCCAATAGGCCCACTCCATCCTGCAGTCTTGGTAATCTTTATCAAGTGCATATCTGATCATGCCGTCCACACCACCCTCAAACCCTCCACGTCTTCACCAGCATGTGTTATGTCTTGTCTTTTTGATAAGAGTTGGCAGCTGTAAGGTGAGCTCTCAGTCTCATCATACAAGATGGTGGTGCTGCACCAAGTGGATTCCAGTGAGCTGTTTAGCTGCTGACCTGCCTCTTCCAGTGGTTTTGATATGCAATGCCCAGATGATTCATGATGTTGAGTTCCTGTCTTGATAGCAGTTATTCATTGTTTTAGATTGTTTTTTTCTGGAAACAGACTTTAAGCCAGAGAGTTGCATGCACAAGGTTTATCAGGGAGAACTCTTAGAATGGGTGGGGGTAGATTTTTACAGAGGTGAGGAAGGCAGGACTGAATGGGAGAAGAAGTGACAATGTGGTTTTCAGTGAAGCTTCAGTCAATCCTACAGAGCACCATGGAGTTGGGATGACCCACTGAGTTGTCCCAAATTGAGGCGAGAGGACAGGCCTCCATATCCCTGTACAGGGCTGGAAAGGAGAGCCTGGTTGGGAAGATGCCTTGTGGCCCAGGGCTATAGTCAGGGAAAGATAGAGCTGTGAGCCTTCAGTGGATGATATTCCAGCATGGGGGCTAGATGTGTCTGAACAGAGTAGCCCTAGCATTCACTCCACCAAAGTTCCAAAATTTTGCTGCACCGGGAAATAGGAATGTTGAAGGCCATCTTGGAATCCCAGTTAACCCTGGACACAAGCCCATTGCCCTTCTGCCTGGCCCTGCTTTTCTTCCTTGCCCATCAGGACTGGATGAATATGTCTTTGCCAAGACCCCATTTAGCTGGCAGCACTAGCTAAAAGGGGAAAGCCAGGCGAAGGGTGAGACAGCCTTCTGCTCCACACCTCTGCTGTCCAGACTCTTTGAATTGGCCAACTCCCCTTCTGTGCTGTGGTCTTAATCAGGCTTTTCTAGGGCATGCTGCATTCCTTACCCCGCTGCCTCCCTGCACGGAACCTTCTTTTCCTAATTTATTTTCAGCCCTGAAGCTGATCTCAGAGGCAGCATCTGGTTCTGCTTTTAAAACAAAGCTGTGGCTGAGTCGGGCAGAGAGGTGCAGAAGTCAAAAGCACGCTTGTCCCCAAGGTCACCCAGCAACAGCACAGCCCTCGTTCTTCTCTGCCCACAGTGTCTCCTCCCAGCATCCTTTGTTGTCAACACACAACTTTTATTCACCTGGGCTTATTACAGGGTCCTGGGGTTATGGAATCCGCAGCGAGGTCAGAGCCACCGGGCTTCGGAGGCCTTCCCAAGCACCAAGGCACTCAGAAATTCTACATCCATATGAGGAAAACAGAAGGGAGGAGGCCTGAGCTTCATGTTTTAGCTTTCCCTTTGGCAAGCGAAGAGCCTGCCTGCAGCTCTCTGGGTTCAACGTTCAATATCCTGAAACCAAAGTGACTGGTCTGTCACAGAAGCTAAACCAGCCCACCCCCAGGGTCTCACGGGAGGTCCTGACTCACTCATGATGTGTGGTAGATGTGAAGACAGCCTTTGAGCTCCACTGGAGCTGTTGTTCCCATTTTGGTTCAAGTCTCAGCAAGATTGAGGCTGTCACACAACGAGTGTCGTCACCGTGTTGAGGGCAGCAGAGACATGTGGCCGGTTGCTTGGGCCATCAGAACTGCCCTTTGTGGTGGAAATGGCTGCCAGTACCTGCACGTTGACCCTAACCACGGGCATAGGATTTTGGGGGGCACTTTCTCTCTCAACTCTTCTGTTGTGTTACATCATAATTGGTATTTTTCAAGCTAGTTCAGTTGTATTTCTAAAAATATGGTCACGGTGACTGTGTAGGGGATTGCCTGGGAGCAGGGGCGGGATGGAAGAACAGACAGGTGGGCTTCTTGCTGGGACACTGCTAAAAATATAGGCTCTTCCTTCACCCAGCCCTGCATCTATATCCCTGTGCCGCCCCTAAAGGACTTGGAGGGCACCTACACCAGGACACTAAGGCTGAGGGGGACTGCTTGATTAATTACCAGCGATAACTAACTGGGTTAGCTCATTTCTCTCTGGAAGGGTCTGTCATGGAGGAAGAGCCTGCAGAGAGGAACACCCTTGGCCCATGGAGGGTAGGGTCGTAAAGGAAGCCTGTTACACCTGCAGAGACCAGGGCACCAAGCCAGGGCTCCAGGGGGAGGGAATTGAACAGGGCAGCAAATGCAAAACATCCCCAGCTTTTAATTTCAGCTGAGGGTACAGAGAAAACAAACGTGACCAGTCAAGCATCAGGGAGAAGAGGGGTCAGCACCCCCTCCCCAGCCGCTGTCATCCCTGCCTGGAGAGCCTAGCCCCACCATCCCACATCCGACAAGTGTAGCTCCTAGAGCTCTGCTAAGCTCATATTAAATTCTCAGAAATGTCAGTTATTGTTACTATAATTATTATTATTACCCATGAGGCATGTTTTCCTTTGTTATTTTTAATTGGAGGGGAGGACGGTGCCATTCCCAATTTCTACTCTGAAGAAATATTTTTCTGCTTCTTCTTATGTATTTGGAAAGGGAAAACCAGCAACAAACACAAACAAATAAAACCCTCCCACATGTGAAACACACAATTGGATTGGAGAGGTCCTGCACGATTTCAACCCCAGGGGAGCCAGGATGCAAGGTCCACGCCCTGTGGAGTGTTGGCCTGTGTGGGCCTTGCTTCTGGCTTACATTTCCTCTGTTGTTGTTTTTCTTTTTAATTATGATCACATGACCTTGTTCCATAAAGTGTGGCTCAAATACCAGCAACAGAAGGTTGAGCAAACAGAGTTTAATGCTATAATCAAATGCAACCTACAACCTCGTTCTTATGGTACATATTAGTGATAGATGATACTAAGAGTCATTTGGGCTTTGTGGTAATTGGCCACACAGACAGGGAGTTCCCTTAAGTTACTACTCAGAGTCTGACTTCTCTATGGTCGGGTTTTAAATCCCCTGCTCACTGCGCTCTGTGAGAGCTCCCTGGCTTCCCCACCTCCCTGGTGGAAACTTCTCCCCTACCACATCTCATCTTCGCTGAGATTCAAACGAGGGCCCAGAGCTTCCTTGGCTTAACGAGATAGAAAATCAAGAATAGAAGGATCGGAGAGGATGTCTCTGTTAGGGTGACAGAAGAGACCGACACAAAGAGACACCCCATAATAGAAATTGATTTCACCCTGTCCCAGTGGCCCAGGGTAGGGGTTCCTCGTGGACCCAGAGTCTCTGACGCTCCTCCGTCTGTGGCTCCTTGGAGTTGCCTGCACCCAGACGGCACATGGAGGACAGAGGGGGAAAGACACAGCTACCTATCCTCCCCAGCCTGGCAGGGACCCTCGTTCTACAGGCTCATGTGCCCTCAGTGAGGACTTGCCGGGCGTAAGGGGATGCAGACTGTCCCGGCAGTGCCCTCAGCGTTCACACGGGTTTTGGGGTGGGCAGTCAGCCATCTCTGCTACAAGGCATTTTGCAAGACCCTAGTGGCACCTGTCTGGTTTAAGCACTAGTGATTATTACCTAACGCAAGCACTGAAGATACCGGGAGACCTGCTTATGGTTCTGATGCGGGACTTGGGTGGAGAACACATGTGAGCCCCGGGGATCCCTAAAAGCGTGCATTCTTACAGAAAGCAGAAGCCAACTTTTCCCCCAGGACTCCCTCACCCCACCCCACAGGCAGCTGCCCCAGGCATTGGGATCCAGGCCTGGAGCCTCCGTGAAACACAAAGACCTGCTTGATCGCCCTTTACAGCAAAACCTTGTTAAGCAGATATTGGTTTATCCAAGAGAATGCACACATGGAAGCAACTGTTGTTCCCCAGCTAACTGGACACCCTGTCATGCTCCAGTAAAAATATCAGATTATTGGAACTAGTTAATTCAAAATCCATTCTTCCTGGTCCCTTGCCTTCCAAATTAATGACATTTGCTGATATTGACAGTGAGAGAGGGGTGGCCGAGCAGGTGGATAAGTATATGACTTCCCAGGCGTTGGTGCCTTCTGTTCCCGCCCGCCTCATACGGAGGCACCACGGGGGGATGTGGGGAGGCGGGAGGCAGCAACAGTGTGCATACTAGAAAACTAGATTTTAAGTACTATTTCCCCCCCAAAAGTCTCTTGAAAGGAGCCAAGGAGGAAAAGAATGCCCAGAGCAATTAGTGTCATAATTAAGAAGTTCTGAGAAGGGGGGGGGG
>RCUC01038080.1:0-10550 GCA_003697995.1 Taxidea taxus jeffersonii | reverse complement strand
TTATACCAGGAGTTTCAACTGCTTGGGGGTTGGTACACCTAACTCCTGTATTGTTGAGGGGTCAACTATATTTTGGTTGAGATGATAGCTTCACAGGCAAATGCATATGTCAAAACACAACACAATATACTCTTCAGATATGTGCAGCTTATTGTATTAAACTGAACCTTAATAGATGTGTAAGAAAATATGAATGTTGGATGACAGCGATTTTTCTGGATCTAGATTAAGAAATTGCTTTCAGTGTGCTATGAAAACTTGTTTAGGACATGGCCTTGATTTTCTTGTTTTAAAATGGGCATCTTAGTAGTTCTCAGGAGATGTTGGAGTCAGAATGAAAGAACTGGAAGGACCATTGAAATGAAAAATGTTTTCATTTTACAAACAAGAAACCTAAAACCCAAAGAGAGAAGCAACTTGGTCAAGGTCACGCAGCTACTTCCCTGCAAAGTTGGGGTATGAACTTGATGTCCTGATTCAGTCACTGGTTCACAAGCCTCAGGAGGGTACTGTGGCTCCAGGAAGATCAGCTGTGGTCTTGAGCTAAGGGATCACACAGCTGGATCTCAGCACAGAGAGCCCTGGAGCAAATTCAGGGCATACTCCTCTTCCCCAAGTGCCTGAACCTGGTGCTTTGCAGTAACTAGACCTGAGGGTCATGAAGCTGACCATGTGTTCTGCAGACCCATGTGATGAGCAGGAAGGACCATGGCCTGGACCTGTACTTCTCAGACCATTTGTGGGAGAAGAACAGGGCTTTTGTTTTTTATTTTAAATTGCTAACTTATTGCAAACCAATATTTTCATAAAACATAATAAAATTAAATTACTAGAAAAGTGAACTAAAAAATGAACATATAAAATGCAAGTCCAAACTTTTATTATTAGATTCTACCCACACACTGTTAAAGTCACTCTGTTAAATTGCTGTAAATGTTTCTAAGCATTCACTCTCCATTTCTGTGCTTATCTCTTCATGGACCAGGAATAAACAGTTTGCAGACCAGCAATGGTCCATGTTTTAGCTTTGCAAAGTATTTTCCTAAAAAGGCCAAACTTTATCACCAAGAAATGGGGGCGGGGGGCAGCTGCCAAGCCTAGGCTTTCAGAAGTGTAGGAAGATCACATCAGAATATGGATAGGATTGGAACAAAGCCTTCGGTGTGACTGATGAGTCATCACTTGAATTGAGACTGTACAGACTTATGTATTATTCATTGTCTTGAGCAATAAAAACTCACAAAATTCCTAAGTGCCCCCAGGCCTGAGAATAGCTTAATTAGGCACTATTGCTCTGCAATGCAAAATGCCTGTTTAATTCTGAGTTCTGCATTTTTACATCAGAACAGGCCCAATAAGAGGCACTTTCTATCTTTGGTTCCTGGCTCATCTCTCCCTGCTTGCGTGTGTGAATGGGCTGCCCCTCCTTTTGGAGCATCCTTCCAAAGCCTTGTCCCCACATCACCCAGGGGCTCAGATGCTGTGTGAGCAGCTGCTGGCACAGATGTGGAGAGTAGAGCCAGCTTCAATGTGTTCAATGTGACCCACACCCAGGGGAGAAGGCTGGCCTGGGCTCCTTTGTCCTGAGTTGGCCTTGAGAACACGGGGGAGGGGGCGGGGGGCAGTGGACCTGAACTATGGGGTCAGGTCTAGAATCACACTGGCCAAGACTCAGGGCTTAGCCCCAAGAACATGAACATCTAAAACCCACATTCCTGGCCTGTAAAATGGGGAGAGTTGTCACATGGACTGAATAATGCCAATGGTAGGGTATAATGATGCAGATGAGGTGATGACAAAGCCTGGCACATAGTTAACACTCAGTAGAACCAAACGCCTGTCGTAGGGCAAGCTGAATTGGAACGGACCCTTATTCTTTCTCCTCCCCACACTCCCTCCCTGGCCTAGACTTGAATTCCCTTGAAGTTCTCTATACCAACCTCAGCAAGTAGTTATTCAACTTGAATGCCACAAATGACAGGGAGCTCACCACCGATAGACAGCCCTTCTCAGCTTTGCACAGCTTTGAACAAAGTCCCATGCTGAGCTCCATGCTGAGCCTCGCTATAGCTCTTTTGCACATGAACTTGGTGCAGCCCCTTGGGGGCCATGCAGACATTGTAGGTATGCTTGAAGACCATGCTTCTGGCTTCACAGAACTTCAACTTCTCCAGGCTATACATCACCAGCTCCCTATCACATCTCCTATTTATAGTTTTACAATTTGCACCATTCTGGCAATGCACCATTCTGGAACAAATGCCCACATGAGACAGCCTCCCAAAGTGAGACCCATTCCCATCCTGCTTTGTGAGGTTCTTTTTGTAACCCCCAAAATTGTACCTTGTACTCAATCTTTCTGAGCTCTAGAATATGCTAAACATGTCTCAGTGCCCGCAGGTTCTTTGTTTTTCATTCTTGACCCCACTACTGCCTCTTCCTAAATCCGGGGGCCTCATGGTCTTTCTCTTCCTTCTTATTGACTCGCACTTAACAGAGGACACACTCAGGACTAAAGCCATTGCACTACTGGGTATTTACCCCAAAGATACAGATGTGGTGAAAAGAAGGCTTACATGCACTCCAATGTTCATGGCAGCAATGGCCACAATCGCCAAACTGTGGAAAGAGCCAGGATGACCTTCAACAAACGAATGGATAAGGAAGACGTGGTCCATTTATACAATGGAATATTATGCCTCCATCAGAAAGGATGAATACCCACTTTTGTATCAACCTGGATGGGACTGGAGGAGATTATGCTGAGTGAAATAAGTCAATCAGAGAGAGTCAATTATCATATGGTTTCACTTACTTGTGGAGCATAAGGAATAACACAGAGGACATTAGGAGAAGGAAAGGAAAAGCAAATGGGGGGAAATCGGAGGGGGAGACAATCCATGAGAGGTAGTGGACTTTGAGAAACAAACTGAGGGTTTTGGAGGGGAGGGGGATGGGGGTTGGGAAAGCCTGGTGATGGGTGTTGGGGAGGGCATGTATTGCATGGAGCACTGGGTGTGGTACATAAACAATGAATCTTGGAACACTGAAAGAATAATAAAATAAAACGATGAAAGTCATCAGCTACCACCTTCCCTTCCCTTCCCTTTCACACGGAACTATTCAGTCCTAAAGCCAGGATGTATAGTAGAATACCTATTGTGTCCTTAGTTCAGGGACAGGAGAGCCACGGTCTCAGAGCTGTGTGAGAGTACTGAGGAGGACGTCTGCAAGGAAAGGTGGCCTGGTGGTAGGGCCCAAAGCCAGTTAGGAGGACATCCTCGAGGAGGGGGTGGCCCAGCATGAGAATCAGAGCCTGGATGGGGCAACAGGCTATCCATGCAGTAGGCTGAGTGATGTGGGAAGTCAGAGTCCACGTGAGGTGTCCCTTTAAAGAGAGCCTGGGACTTGGGGCGCCTGGGTGGCTCAGTGGGTTAAGCCGCTGCCTTCGGCTCAGGTCATGATCCCAGGGTCCTGGGATCGAGTCCCGCATCGGGCTCTCTGCTTAGCAGGGAGCCTGCTTCTCCCCTCCCCTCTCTGCCTACCTCTCTGCCTACTTGTGTAATCTCTGTCTGTCAAATAAATAAATAAAATCTTAAAAAAAAAAAAAAAGAGAGAGCCTGGGACTGAAGAACATCTACAAAATAACTGGACCACAGTCTTCCATGGTATCAAGGTCATAAAAATCAAGGAAAAATGGAGGAATTGTCCCAAGCTGAAGAGAACTAAAAAAAAGTGACTGCCTAAGGCGCACATCATTCTGAATGGATCCCTTTGCTTTGAAAGAACTTACTGGGATGGAAAAATGTCAACGGGGTCTGAAGAATATGATGATAGCAGTGTATCAATGCCAATCGCCTGATGCTGATGGTTGTGTTGTGATTATAGAGGTAGATGTCCTTATTTGTAGAAACACACACGGATGGGGAATCGGGCCAGCAACTTACGCTCAAATGATCAAGGAAAAGGTTTTGTTTTATGACTGTACTTCCTACTTTTCTGTAAGGTTATAAGTGCTTGAAAAATATTTTAAAACAAAGAATTTCAGATGGCATTTTACAGATTACAGATTTCCTGACCCCACTCTTTATTTATGAGATGTGTATACTAAGTTGCAGAGAGGTTAAGTGACTTCACCAATGTCACACAGCTAGGTGGTTTTGGAGCTGGGGCCCAAATCCTCCTTTTAAATCTCACTGTGGGATCTAGTCTAAGTCCCTTATTTTGTAGGTTGAGAAGCTGAGGTGTAGGGCCACAAAGAGGTTCCCTCCAACATGAGCTGAACAAATTTCAGGTGTTAGTTAACTGGGACAAATTGAAAGAGCTTCTTAGGTCTCTGAAATTGAACTCTGAGTGCTTTCCTCCTCTGTCCATGTGCACAGAATGTTAGCCTAGACTTTGGCCCTAAGGCATTCCTCTTAGAAGGAAATCTCCTATTACCTGGGATGTTAATAAAGTGGTCACAGTTTATAACAGCTGCTTTTCCTTCAGGGGTCTCTATGGCTTCTGGGGTTTTCCATCCTTTCAGTCACTGGTGGCTTCGGACCTTGTCCTTACACATGCCAGTAATTAGCCAACCAGCTGGCAATTCTGAACATGCAGGAAGGTATCCAGAGGCTCTCCAAGGCGTGCACACGCCTGTGGGGAAAGAAGGTGGCATTTGTCTCATGGAGGCAAGGGGAGGGGTGGAGTGTTACAGGTTGAATTGTGTCCCCTCAACTTCCTATGTTGAAGTTCTAACCCCCAGGGACTCAGAATGTGGCTCTATTTGGACATTGGGCCTTTAAAGAGGAAATTAAGGTAAAATGAAGTCATTAGCGTGGGCCCCAATCTAATATAACTGGTGTCCTTATGAAAAGAGGAAATCAGAACACAAACACACACAGAGGAAAGGCCACGTCAGGACACAGGGAGAAGGTGGGCATCTGCAGGCCAAGGAGAGAGGCCTCAGGGGAAATCAACCCTGCTGATATCTTGATTCCAGACTTTGAACCTCCAGGACTATGAGAAAATAAATGTCTGTTGTTTAAGCCACCCAGTCTCAGGTACTTTGTTACAGCGGCAGATTAGTACAGCAGGGGCAAGGAATGCTGCAGAATCAGCTTTTTTGCAGATCACAGGGTCTTTGTACAGATTCCCTCTACCCACACTGTGATGTCACATTTTCCCAACAACCTCATCTGAGGGACAATCTCCCCATTTGGATGAGAATCAAGAAAAGCAGAGAACAGAATGCTCAGTCTGCAGTTGGAAGTTCTAGCACATCCACTCAGGAATTGTGTGATCTTGGGCAAGTCATTTAAACGTGTGATGAGGAGCCCTAGTTTCCTCATATAATAATAGGATTCATAGTTCCTGCTTTTAATCTTTTATAGACTTGTCAAGAAGATCAAGTGTAGAAACTGATAGAAACTATAAAACAGATTAAAAATGTGAGGGATTATTAATGATAATGTTATCATTAATGATAATAACATTATTAATCATATTAATGATAATAACATTATTGTATTAATAGTAAAAAAATTTATTGAGATTTGGTTTCAGTTAGAAAATGCAAACATAGTCCTCTCTAGAATTTGCAGTCCAGAAGGGAATATGAGATTACATATTTAATGCTATGTACACAATGGCACATAATGAAATACAGTTCACAAAACTGAGATCAAGTGTTTAAAGAAAGCAAAATCATGGGTTGTTGTGTGTATTTGGTACTGTCTACTCATTCATCAAACATTTACCGGGAGCCTCTGTATGCCAACGCTGTCCTAGCCACTGGGATAAAAACTGAACTAGACAGCACGCCCTCAGCCCACATTCTAGTGCAGGGACAGACACAATAAACAAACAGATGTTACTGAAAATGACAGGTGATGACCGCACAGTGAAGGAAAGGAAACAAGGGGAGAGGATAGGAAGCTTTTGAGTGGGGTGGTGGATGGTATTCCTTTATAGCAGTTATTAGGGAGGAACTCACTGAGAGCTCAGACCTAGAGAAAGTCGGAGATAAAGCCATGCTACTACATGGGAAAAGAGCATCACTGATGCTAATGGATGTCTTTACAAAATAGAGCTCCACAGAACTTGCAGAATGAATGGAGTCTTACTAGGTTGCTGGAATGGGCTTTGGAGTGGGGCAAACCAGCCAAAAAGGCTTCTCTGGGATCGGCCAGGTTGGGGATGTAATTCCCAGGTATTGCCACCAGGTGGTAGAATGACTTCAGACAAAAGGTCTACCAGGTGTCAAGAAAGTTCTTTTTTCCTCCAAATGAGGAGTGCTTGGACAGGCCCCAAGGTATCCCAGAGGCAGGAGAGCCACAGATACAGATTTGAAGGGTGAGAGAGAAGAGGTTTCTTGCCTCATAACTAGTTGGAGCTTTCTGGGAGTCAGTGGATTCCCCACCCTCCCAATGGCTGTCATGAGACCCTGGGCCCAGAGCAGTCATAGCTGATAGATATTTTTGAGGGAGCCTGGCCCCTTGGGGCTTTGCTCAGTATTGGGAGGTAGCAAGTGGTTTCTCTTCCTCAACTGCTGGGTCATTTGGGGGCTTTCCTCTCCCTGTGCACTAGTGACCCAGGAATCTCACTCTACAGCTTACCAAATGCTAGTCCATGAAGCCTGGGGTTTCTCCTCCTGAAATCCAATGCTGGAAGCAAAAGCTGGGTTTGGCAGCACAGAGTCAAATCTTAGAGCCTGAGGCTGCTCACGGTGCTGTAGTATTAGACTTGAATCCCCAGGAAAAACATGTTGTGCTCTTCTGTCGCCTCCACAAAGCCTTCTTGGTCATACATTCATTCAAATATGTTTTAACATGTGCCCAGCAACCTGGGGGCTAAATCCAGCCCATTCCTGCTTTTATAAATAGAGCTTTATTGGAACACAGCCTTTTCCAATTGTCCATGGTTGCTTTGTGCTATAAAGGCAGAGTTGAGAAGTTGTAACAGAGAGCACGTGGCCAACAAATCTGAAAATATTTACTATCTGGCCCTTAAGAGAACACGAATGCTGAATCCTGGTCTGGAGGAAGAGACAGAGAAGTAAACAGATGATTGCATCACTACAAGTGCTATGTTGGAGGTAGGCAGGTGAGAGGTAAAGCTGGGCCAGAGTGTGGAGGAAGGCCCCAGAGACCTGAACATTTAGGGCCCCAAATGTTCCCTGAAGCAGCCATGGGCAGCCATTTAAGGTCTTCAGGAGTGACATGATCACATCCCAGAACTATTGCATGGGAAGTGGAGGAAGACAGTAGCAGAGTCATGGGGGCCCAGTGAAAGACTGTTGTGATGGTCCAGGAGGTAGAAGAGAAGGGCCTGCATGGACAAGGAGCTGTAGGGTTGGAGGAGCCAATGCTGGATTTCGAAGACTAGGTAACAGCATCTGAGTGGAGGGAGGGTGAGGGAGGGTCAGGCTTGAATAAGTGTCCAGCATGCATCCCAACACCCTGGGGTCACAAAGGAGCTCACCGAGCCCTGCTAAATGCAACAGTGGATGTGACCATGTGGGTCATCAAGAGAAGCCCTTCATTCAAAGATGGGGCAATGAGGTTTATAGTCAGCTCTCCAGTTATTCATTGGTTATGTTGGAAATGTCAGGCAGGCACATCCTGAAGCCAATTTCAGTGTTCTATGCTCCCTTTTTGGCTGCTTCTCTCTACCTGGTTGAGTACTCAGTATCTTCCAGGACTCTCCTAACCACTGAGAGTAGCATAAGCCTGTTAGGATGCTCTGTGGGTAAAACCAGGGTTCCTGTGAATTCAGGGAACCTTGAAAACCCAGCATATTCCAGTCCAAGGCCAGGTGCAGAAAGGCAGGGAAAGTCAGAGAAGTTGTTGTCTGCTTCCCCCAGCGTGCCCACAGTGGCCCAGGGAAGCTAACTAACAGATGGCCCCTAGGGTCTGTAAGCAAAGGGCTCCACAAGTATGGGGGTCTTTGGAGCCTTGAGTTTTCTTTAAAATTCAGGTGTTTTTTGTATTCTGCTCCATAATACATCTTTTGCATTTTAGAATAGAAGGAATTTTTAAATTACTTCTTGAGTAACAGTGATGCTTTAAGATGTTTCAGGAGAATGTTCAGGTTTATTCTGTAGCTCCTGGTGTCCCTGGCTTAATCAGGTAAGGGAACCTCATTTTGAAAAGCCTGAATCTGGGGTGTGACAATGAGAATGCAGCCTGCAGAGGAACAAGGCCCCAGAAGAGAGTGGACCCAACTCTTTGCGCTGATATAACAGTGAAAATGGAGGAAGGACAGAGAAGTGATTAGGCTCAAATTCCATGACAGTAGGGACACACTCTTTTGCCTCTGGGTCCCTTGAAGCCCCTGACACAGAACCTTACACATTGCAAATACACCTCAGATCAAAAAAGAGGAGACGGTTAGAATGCTCAGGGCCATGAAGCAGCTGAAGCACAGCCGGCCACTCCCTTCTCTCTGTCAATTTTCTGAACCACAATTTTCTTGCCTATAAGATAGAAGTACCATGTTGGTACTTGATGGGTATATGATGAATCCTTTATGTCTAGCTCTCAGCCTTCTTGCAATGAGGTAGAGCAAAGGCAAGCACTTGGTAAACTACAGGCATTTTAAATATGCAAAGGATCATGATTATCCTATAAAGAATCACTCAAAGAAACCCTGACCCGAAACCATAAGTGGAGGCCAAGAAATCCAAGTTCCTACAATGCAAGATTGAGATGTTGCAAAGTCAATGAATGAATGGGTGAGCCTCTGATCCATGACACTGTGCAGTCTGTCCTAGCCCAGGCTCTTGTCTGATACCACTGATGGCAGCTGTCTGCTCTGGTTTCAATATCAACGATGATTTGGGGTCCTGGGAATTTTGATGAGACCTTCAAGATACAGGAAAATTTCAGGATTCTCCAATTTGTGACATTTTGTTGGCCCTTTTGGAGAAATTGAGGTACAGGGAACTATCATCTGCCTCTTCACTTTCTAAATCAGGATTACTTGCAATTTGTCCATCCAGTTTTTCTTTCTCATCCCAGCCTGCCCCTCCAAGAGAATATTTGATGTTGACTTTATTATATCCAAATTCCTATCACCATAGGCTATGTTATTTTGGACTTTTAATGTTATTAACCTCTTCTGAAGAAATAGCTTTCCATTCCATTCCATGTAGCCTGTGTCTAAATGATCTACTTCTCAAAGGACATGATATATTTATATTTGTATGTGTGTGTATGTGTGCTTGTGTCCATTCACAAGTACACATAGGAACACACAGGTGCACACGTTTATATGGGGGTGTAGGGAGAGCTTGAGGGAAGAGTATTTGCTTGGTTAACCTGTCTTCTTTCACATTCAGTTGACTTTCAGTAAATCAGCTACTTCCACTAAGAATTTTTACTGATTCAGTAAATCAGCTACTTCCACTAAGACTTTTTCCATCAGCCAAAATAGGCCCAGCCTCAATCCAGAACTGCTTTGAAATTCTCCACTGCTCCTACCTTCACTTACTGTCTTCTTATTTCAGAACACACTGAGAAGGCCCTGAAAGTGGCTGGCTTTGAGAAACATCCAATCTCCCCTTCCTTCTGGGAGGGCAGTGGGAGGATATCCTTTAAAAGCAGTCTGTGCTCAACAAGCCATAAAGGTCATGCTTCATAACTGAAGGTCAAAAGGCACAGGAAGCAATCCTGCACACAGGACTTCTTACGGTGTCCTTCTCATTTGCTTTCTTTCCTCATAAGACAATGACTTGTTGAGACAGAAATACATTTGTCACTAAAATGCACTCATTCATTCATTCATTCATTCATTATATTATTGCATCAGAGAGTTAAGTATCTTTGTCTGTGCTGGGAAACAAAATGACAGGATGTGCATGATTACTGTCTTGGGAGAGCTCAACGTCTGGTGGGAGAGGCAGAGTCCCTGTCAGCATCACAAGCAGTGGACGCAATAATAGAAACACCAAACCTGAGGCATGAACTGAGGGCCATGTGTCCCAGAAGACTGAGCATAAGCCCTCCTGGGTCATCTTGTTCAAGATTTGGGAACGACACAGAGGAACTTCACTTCCTAATCCTACCAATGTTGACCAAGGAACCAACAAGGATCCTGAAAGGACAGTGTCTCTTTATCCTGCACTGGCCCAGAAGCTCTCAGTGACTAGAACAAAATCCCTATCCTTTCCTCTCAGAAAGCAAACGAATAATTGCATATTGCTCTGTTCTGGGTCAAGTCTCCAACTATCCTCAATAAAGAGCATTCCAGATTCCCTTTTCTTTCCATGTGTTTGTTTGGTAGATGCCAACAAATAACTTCCAAAAGCAGAACTTTGCAAAATCCCTGCCTTCCAATGTTCTTGCCCAGAGGGACAGTTAAATGACAGAACCATTGCACATTTGGATAATGGCAGTATGGAGCGACAAAGTGGTGGAGCACTGGAGAAAATGGCTGGAGATTACTGGGGGAAAAAAAAAGTCTTCTTCTCCTGCCTTGCCTCAGTAAGCCTTAATGTGAGTTGTACAAAAGGGAATATCTTCGTGCATCAGAAGAAAAGGTATTAGAGGCTCCTGAAGAAGTTCCTC
>RCUC01038076.1:0-11104 GCA_003697995.1 Taxidea taxus jeffersonii | reverse complement strand
CATTCACTGGGCTCCCAGTGAATATTTAAAGAACTGAATTTTGCTATTTGTTACTGCAATTGTTTCGTTTTTTAGACTGGATGGTGAAAGTGAACATGGAGGAAAATCAAAACAGCACTAAGAGGGTGGTGGAGCAGCAATGTATTGTAGAAAAACACTTGAAGAGCCTCAGACAGATGGGGGGTGGGGGGTGGCTGCTACAAGCACAATTATTTAATTGTAGACGCAGTTTTGGTAATCCCTATGCCTTAATTTAACAGATTCAATTGTTTACACACAGACTACCACTGTTTTAGAAATAAATTTTATTTTGATCCCCTTGACATATAGGATTTAAAAAATATTTCTCTTATAATCATCTCCTTCCTCCATGTTTCTGCTTATTTTCCAGAGATGGTTGATTAAATTTACTCATTTCCTGGTAGGTGGTATGGCCAGGCAGTTTACTGAAGTTGGCCAGAACAGCAGCTGTAGTCACATCTGCCCAAGGCCACAGCCCTTACTAGCGCCTCTCACAGTCACAGCTACAGTGCTTCCTGGGGTCCCCTTTGCCCTTTATGCTGATGGCTGATAACTGCTTCTTGTTTCTTGCTAACCCCAGGGACCCTCACTATCCCTACTGAGTTCCCTAAACTCTGCCCGTATCTTGGTAAAAAGTGCCTACCTCAAACTTCCTTAAATACCCTTGAGTATATAGAACCCTGAAAGTATGTGAATCAGATTCTGTGACTCAAAAGAGATCGGTGACTCAAAAGAAATAAAGAAGGCCCTATGGGAGAGATATATACAAGGTGATGTGAATCTCAGAGGAAGATGTGCTCTCCATGACTCTGCTGACTTCATAAAAGAGGACTTGTCTCAAAATGCAAATCCAATCAAGTTTTCACCTGCTTAAACCCTTCAGTGGCTTCCCACTGCTCTTAGAATGAAGACTGAACTCCTTAATATGGCCCACAAAGCCTTGCCTCATCTGCCCCTCTCTTATCTCACCCCCAAACACCCTTCCTTTGCTTTCGTACTCCAGCCACCCTGGCCTTTGGGTTCTACACTTGTGCCGGTTTCCCTCCAGCCCTGTGTCCTCTGCACATGCTGTTACTTCTGGTCTGGAAAGACTCCCCCATTATCACTACTCAGTCTCTAGGCCTTGGCTCTAGGGATCCCTAGTCAAGGTCAAGTTCTTTTATCACATGTCCAGCAGGATCCTAAATCTCTCCTCCAGAGCACTTATCTCAGCTTGTAACACATTCTTGTGTTTTGTGTTTGACATTTATTTATTTATTTATTTAAAACCTGAGTGGTTTTGTTTTTGTCTTTAAAGATTCTTTTTTTTTTTTTTTTTAAAGATTTTATTTATTTATTTGACAGACAGAGATCACAAGTAGGCAGAGGCAGGCAGAGAGAGAGGGGGAAGCAGGCTCCTCACTGAGCAGAGAGCCCGATGCGGGGCTCGATCCCAGGACCCTGGGATCATGACCTGAGCCGAAAGCAGAGGCTTTAACCCACTGAGCCACCCAGGCGCCCCTAAAGATTCTTTTTTATTTGACAGAGAGAGAGCACAAGTAGGCAGAGCAGCAGGGAGAGGGAAAAGCAGGCTCTCTGATGAGTGGGGAGCCCAATGTGGGGCCCGATCCCAGGACCCTGGGATCATGACCTGAGCCAAAGTCAGCCACTTAACCAACTGAGCCATCCAGGTGCCCTGTGTTTGACATTTTATTAATGTCAGCCTCTCCCACTAAGTTGCATCAGGGATGGAACCATGTCTATTTCTTCTCATTGCTATGTCCTCAGCACAGTGCATGATACATCAGAGATGCTCATGAGTATCTGGAGAGAAATGAATGACTGAAGGTGATATTTGGGTCAGACCATGAAGGGTCAGATTGCCAGGAAGCACAGAGTCTAGGATGCTACCTGAAATTCAGGAACTGGTAAGCCTGCTCAGTATGTCCTACATGGACTTTCTTTTTTTTTTTTTTTTAATTTTATTATATTATGTTAGTCACCATATAATACATCATTAGTTTGTTTTTTTTTTTTAATTTTTTTTTTTTTATTTGTTAGAGAGAGAGAGAGCGAGCACAGGCAGAAAGAGTGGCAGGCAGAGGCAGAGGGAGAAGCAGGCTCCCTGTCAGGCAAGGAGCCCGATGTGGGACTCGATCCCAGGACGCTGGGATCATGACCTGAGCCGAAGGCAGCTGCTTAACCAACTGAGCCACCCAGGCGTCCCACATCATTAGTTTTTGATGTAGTGTTCCAAGATTCATTGTTTACATATAACACCCAGTGCTCCATGCAATACATGCCCTCCTTAATACCCATCACTCAGCTCACCCATCCCCCAACCCCCTCCCCTCTAAAACCCTCAGTTTGTTTCTCAGAGTCCACAGTCTCTCATGATTTAATTCCCCCTCTGACTCCCCTCCCTTTACTTTCCCTTTCCTTCTCCTAATGTCCTCCATGTTATTCCTTATGTTCCACAAGTAAATGAAACCATATGATAATTGATTTTCTCTGCTTGACTTATTTCACTCACCATAATCTCCTCCAATCCCATCAGTGTTGATGCAAAAGTTGGGCATTCATCCTTTCTGATGGAGGCATAATATTCCATTGTATATACGGGCCACATCTTCTTTATACACTCATCTGTTAAAGGGCATCTTGACTCTTTCCACAGTTTAGCTATTGTGGACATTGCTGCTATGAACATTGGGGTAAATAGGCCCCTTTGGATCACTACATCTGAACCTTTGGGGTAAATACCCAGTAGTGCAATTGCCAGGTCATAAGGGAGCTCTATTTTTAATTTTTTGAGGAATCTCCACACTGTTTTCCAAAGTGGATACACCATCTAAGATTTCCACCAACAGTGTAAGACAGCTCCCCTTTCTCCACATCCTCTCTAAAATTTGTTGTTTCTTGTCTTGTTAATTTTGGCCATTCTAACTGGTATAAGGTAGTATCTCAATGTGGTTTTGATTTGAATTTCCCTGATGGCTAGCGATGAACCAGACTTTCTTAAGCAACAGGCAAAAGGCCCCCCAGTGCTTCCTTTCTAACCACAAGATTAAAATAACCCAGACAAATTACCTTGACATCAATGGTGAGTATCAACTCAAACTGGTTGTAAAACTCCATGTGGCTGGGCAACTGGTACTCCTTCGCTGTACTCAGGAATGTTTCAATGTCGTTCAAGGCAACGTCAACTCCCTCTCGTGACTGGCACTTGTCTACAGCTTGGGAGGCCAAAAGGTAGATTCCTGCTTCACACCACTGGCTGACCTTTCAAAAGAAACACAGTGCCCTATGCAGTCAGCCTGCCCACAACTCAGAACACCTGAGCTTGTCTGTGGTCCAGAAGGATTCTGAGACAATGGAAAATTGTTGTGGGACAGCATAAAGTTCATAGGTCTAACCACTGTTAACACAGCTGTAAGGTAGACAAACCCAAACTAATTTTACATCTGTCCATTTCTCGGGAGAGTCATCCAGTCAGTAAAAAGATTTGTATAAACATTCTCCTCTTTTCTACTGACAGTAATTGCTATATCACAAAAAGAAGAGAGTTAGGTATTCCTAATTTGGTCTAACCATTGAGGAATGCAACCAATGACTTTTCGGGTTTGCCTGCTAGGCTACTCCTCTTGCATCCTAACTGGTTAAAAGGGCATAGAATGACCAATGAGGCATTAGACCTGGCCCCTACATGTCTTCCCAGGGGAGGAAATGTCCCTCTTAACAAAAATACTACTTTCCACTGTTCACATTTGCATTTACTGGCATTTGTCTGTCCCAGGGAAGCATTAAAGCATGCAAAGCTTTGTAACTCAGGACAGCAATACTCAAACTTTCCAGATTACTGGGATGAAATCAGATAGGTGACGAATTCTAAAAATTCAATTTTTAAAAGACTTAAACAGAAAGACAGGGGCCCTTGTGCTGCCTGAATATTTATGTGGAAAGAAGCTGCCAGCACAATTATGTCTGCATTTCCATTTACCATGTGACCTGAAGAGCTACACAAAAATAACTATACAGAGGGGAAAGAGCAAAAGGGAACACTCCAAAGTAGTTAGCTCTAAGTGGGAAAGTTATAAGCAACTTCTACTTGTCTTTATTTTTTCCTTTAAATTACTCACACTGAATGTGGACTACTTTTAGAATAGCAAAGCATAATAAAAATATTTAAAAATTAATGATTATCCCTGTGTGGTGATGAGACAGGGAATGGCACATGTAGGTATCCCTAGTAACTTCTTCTGTCATCCTTCCTACATTTTTGGATTTTCAAAATAATGTAAATCATGCTTTGATATATATACTCTATAATTTTAGATATATGCCCTATATGCATGACATATGTATGCTTTGATATATTTCTCTTGAAACAACATGCCTAGATCTGTAGAAAACATTAAGCTGTGTTCTTCTGCAGAGTCACAGTGGATGCCTACTCTCCCAGACACATACACACACACAAACATATATATCAGCATTAGGCTATTATCTCTGGAGCAGAAATGGAGTGAAGAAAACAGCAGCTGATCCTGTGGAGTTCAGCACACAGAGCAGGTTGTGGACCAGGCCCTTCTGAGGCATTTGCTTCTGGAACAGTTGTATTTCATTGACATTGCAATCCCTTTGGCATCAGGATGACGTAAATATCCTGGGTGTGTGCTCCCAGCCATCAGAGAGAAACAGCTATGGGAACAGAGCATGCTGACTCGTGGCCATGAGTTACACACTGTCTGCAAACAGCTGACAGGGAAGGCTCCAGAAGCCACTGCCCCTGCTGACCAGGCAACTGCCCCAGAGATCACCACTGAAGGGCACCAGGGGCTATGCCCCTTCTCTGTGAGCCCTCTGCACAGAGTGTTGCTGTCTAGTCTAGAGAGTCTGGGGTTTGGAATACGGCAGTCATGACTTCAAATCTGCATCCCCTATTTTTACCCCAGGTGTGGTCATGGGCAATCATGTATCCCACAGTTTCTCAGTGCCATCCCTGTGCCACCTGTACTAGAAACACCTGGAAATTTGGTGAAAATACTGATTCCTGGGCATCACCCTAGACTACTGAATCTGAGTCTCCAGAATGGCACATTAGAGAATCTGCAATTCTAGAAAACTGGTTCTCATGTATTAAATGTGGTGAACCACTGATTTAACCAAGCTATCAGTTTCTGCCTCTACCAATTAATGCCATTCATACCCTTCTCATAGGTTGTCTTGAGGATTGAATAGATGACATAATTATGTTTCTGGCAGGAACACAGTAGGTGCTCAATAAATGGTAGGAGTGTATAATGGTCATTATTACTTAAGCTTTTCCAAATGGATTGATTTGATGCCTATATATAAGAAGCAGCACTTTGTAAATATAGTGCTTGGTTCTCTGCCTAAAGGGAATCATGGGGCCATGCCAAAACTCTAAGTGTAGGTCCACATAGAGGAGAATGAACATTTGTTCATTCTAATGGGATATGGTGGGATGGTGGCACTTTTGACTTCCAATACTTCTATGACTTAGAATCCACACAATTTTTAATGCCTCTTGAGCACTATTTAACATGAAGTATTATTCTCTCAATAATTCTATAGGGCAGGGAGGATGAGTATGATTAAGACTCTTGTACAGAAAATTTAGCAAACATCATGGTCATGGCTTTGCTGTGCTCACCTTGTCCAGCTGTCTATGCAACTCCAAGGACTTTTCTAAAATGTCATATTTTTTCTTATTTTCATTGATGAAGTCATCACAGAGGTGCCTGAGCTCTACACATCTGGGTCTGATGGAGTCCACTGCATAGTGGTGGCTTTGGATGAGCTGGTCCCCAATTATTGAAAGCAGCTGGGCCTTTTCCAAGGTGTCCTGTGAGGTGAGCATCCACAGCCAAGCATCAGAAGCCAGGTCATGGTGGGGGTGATATTTACCCACCGTGTGCTCCAAACCTGGAGGAAGCCTAGGAGATGTCAGGTCTTAGGCTGAGAGTTGCGGCTCTGGAACCTGGGGAAGCTCTGTGGCAGTTCAAGGTCTCCAGGTAGTCTAGCCTAGTCCAGGGTCAACTACACTCTGAAAAGCAAGCCAATCATTCAAATTTCTGTTGATTTCTCAGCCAGGCACTGAGGATATAGTGTTAACAAGCTATGGTTTTCAATGTAATGGAGAACTTAGATTACTAAATAAATAATACCAGTAATTCAGCTATTACAACTGTGATAACTTTTTGGCAGAAAAGCATGATGTGTTATACTGACCAGAACTGGAGACTGAATTCCCCTGTCAACTAAATGGAAAAGTAAAAGGATCAGATATGGGGCCCTGAGAAGAGAGAGGAGTAAGCTGAATTTGGGAAGCTAGTAAAGAACTGGTTTGGACAACTCTGTGGGGAATCATGAGACTTAAGAAATATGTTATCTAAACCCATTCCTGCAACTCACAGGATCCAGGATCCCAGTCTGCTCTGACTTCAGCCTCCCAGCAACCATACCTCCTACCTCTCTCTGCATGACTTACTTTGTTCTAATCCCATGTGTCATGTTTTATTTGTTTTGTTTTGTTTTTAAGAGAGGGAGAGAGAATCCTAAGCAGGCTCCATGCCCAGGACAGAGCCTGATGTGGGGCTCAATCTCACAACCCTGAGATCATGACCTGAGCTGAAGTCAAGGGTTGGACACTTAACCAACTGAGCCACCCAGGTGGCTCCATGTTTTTCTATTTTTAATTCATTCATCACATACTACTGAGGACGCTCCATGTACCAAACACCATCCTAGTTGCTTGGTGGTAATCAAAGAAGCAAAAATCCCTGCCCTCATGGAGCTTTTATGTTAATAGCATATGTTAATAGCAGATGTAAACGTGCCTCAGAATAACATACTGCTTAAAATGTAACCCATGAGAAATTATACCAGCCACCAAGCATGCTTAGCTATAGCCTTCAGAAAAACATGTACTGGCAACAGGCTTCTGGGGGAGAGGAAGATATACGTCCTCGAAGCCCAGCAGCAGGGCGCCCAGCTGGCTCAGGGTGTTCCAGCGGCTTTTTTCTGTTATCTCCCCTACTCCAGAGACCACCTGTGGCTAATTAGATGAGCCCTCTGAATGTGCTTGCTCAACTATAAACTTTATACCGCTCGACCAGATATATTTTGCCTTTCTTCTCATCTACAAGACTCATGGTCAATGTGTAACCGACTCCAGCTTCTTTGTTGGTTGGTACCTGTTTTCGAAAAATATGAGATTGAGGAGTTGTTCAGGGTGACAGTCTTTTCTAATGCCGACCCCTGCTCCCTTTCTCTTGCAGCTGACTTGTTTGTGCTTCATTCTTCTCCCGTGCGCCATCAGGAAGTGGCAAGGAGACATGGGCAGTGAATAATTAGATGTGTAGATTATATAATATCCTTGTTAGTGATGCATGTTGTAGAGAAAAGCCAGGCATGGAAAGGAGGGTAGGGAGTGTTGGTGGAGGAGTTGCTATTTTAAGTAGGATGGGTGAGAGAAGGACTCACTGATGGAGTGCCATCCACAATGTCCACTGAGGAGGGTATGTGTTGTAATGAGCACTGGGTGTTATATAAGACTGATGAATCACAGACCTGTACCCCTGAAACAAATAATACATTATATGTTAATTAATTGAATTTAAATTTTTTAGAAAATGGAAACATTAAAAAAAAAGATTGGTAGTTGAACTTGAAAGCTTAAGGAAAAACTAGACTTTATTGTTACTTCAATAAATTGATTATTTATGAAAAGAAAAGAGCCATCCAAGCAATGCAGAAATGTTAACAGGCGTGAGACTGCTGTCTTTGAAAGGTCTGCTTGCAAGGTTAGCCCTTGGGTGCCCTCTAGGAATGTCAGGAGCATACCTATCATCCCCTGATAAGAATGGCTCCCCATACCTTAACTGTTTGTGCAAACAATATGGTTTACACTAAATTCCAACTTTCTTTCTGGGAATATGGAATTCTGGTACATGGCAGGTAGAGGCTACCTACATAACCAGTCCCCAATAAAAACTGGGCACTGAGTTTTCCTGATAGACAACACTTCACCATGCCATCATAACCCTTGTGGGGGGGGGGTGTGAAATCCAGGGGCATCAGGATCCTATAGGACTCTACTGGGAGAGGAATCCCAACAGACTTTGCCCCATGCATTTTCCCGTGCTGATTTTACTTGGTATCTTTTCACTGTAATAAATCATAACCATGTGAGTATAATTACATGCTGAGTCCTACGAGGCCCCCCTAGCAAATCTTCAAACCTGAGTGTGGGCCTGGGAACCTCTGACACAGAAGCCAAGGCCTAAAGTGACAAAGTATGCAGTACTTGGCTGAGAGGTAGGGGTGTGTTTGCCATGTTCAGGTAGCAGGAGGAGGCCACTGTGGCTGGAACAGAGAAGAAGAAGACATAATCAGGAGGAAGAGGGAGGCTGGATGGGGAACACCCCAATGCTGTTCTAAGCACTTCAGCTTTTATTCAGTGTGTTGTGGGAAGCCCTGGAGGGCTCTGAGGAGTGGGTCTCATTCATATTTTTCCAAGAACTGCTCTCGCTGTAACGTTGAGAAAGACAGAGAAGGTGCAAAGCAGCTGGTGGCTACTGCAGTAATCCAGGTAGGAGGTACAAGGACAGCAACCAAACCAGCTCCTGCATCAGGGCGCTTCCCTGGGATGTTTCGCCCAAGGTCTTTCAGGTAAATTCTTGGCTTGCCTCCTCACAAGGCTATCCCTGACTACTATGTCTAAGTCACTCCCAGCAACGCACCCACCCAGGCCCAATCTCTTCCTTGTTTCATTTTTTTTTTTTTAAAAACAGCACTTAACCTCTACCTGAACATATCTCCTTTGTTTACTTTCTTTTTTTTTTTTAAGATTTTATTCATTTGAGAGAGAGAAAGTGAGAGAGAGCACAAGAGGGGAGAAGGTCAGAGGGAGAAGTAGACTCCCTACGGAGCTGGGAGCCTGATGTGGGACTCGATCCCGGGACTCCAGGATCATGACCGGAGCAGAAGGGGGTGGCTTAACCAACTGAGCCACCCAGGAGCCCTTCTTTTTTTTTTTTTTTTTTAAGATTTTATTTTTACTTTCACTTAGTAAACCTCCACCCACGCTTCCTCTTCCTCTTACTCCTACGGATACATAAGCTCCATGAAAGCACTTAGAAGTATTTCATAAACACTTGATCAATAAAATGAATTAACCAGGGAACTAGAAGACGCAGTAACATACTTGGCTGGAATTGTGTGAAACAGCATTGACCTGTGACTGAACACAGATGACTCCTGTGTTTCCAAAGGCCTCCAGGCGCTGAGAGGCCACATGCACCCTTGCTGAGCATGTTGAACATCCCAGTCGGTCACACTGTCCTGGTTTAACTTTTTACAGTAATACAACTCTTAACTTACAGGGGCTTATGGTTTCAACAATCTCTAAGATGCTGTCCCCCTCCAGGGGCCAGTCATTCACCAGGCCCTGCTGAGCCCACATCCTTCTTAACAACTTTCAAATTCTGATCTCTCCTCTACCACCTCCTGGGACTGTCTGTTCTGGCCTTTGTGTTTTCTGACCAGGACACTGAGCAGGACAGCAGGACACTTCAGGATCTCTTTCAAATCGTGCTCCCACTGGTGAAGCAGAACCTTTCTTAGAGCATCCCATCATGTCTGCTTCACTCCCCAGCTTCAAATCCTTCCCCAGCTCCCCACAGTCTTCAGAAGGAAAGTTCAAACTCCTGAGCAATGCACAGATGGCCTTTCATTACCTGCTCATACCTGTGCCTCTCCCTTCTCCCCTTTCTTCACTTCCATCTTCTGCTATAACCCAACTAATGAGCTGTTCATATCTCTCCAAATATTCAGGCAGCTTGTGGCCTCCATGGCTTCTCTACTTGCTCCCTCTGCCTAGAAAGCCCCAACCTTCCCTTGCTACCCCACCCCATCTCTATCCCGCACCTCCTGATGAACCCACACTCCTCTGGACCCAACTCCACATTACCCTCCAGAGTGCCTCCTTGCTGGGAAGCTTTCTCAACTGCACTAGTTTATTTTGATGCCCCTCCACTGTGCTCCCACACCGCTCTGTACCCTTTCTTGATCAGAGCAGGTACTTCTGCTGTGATCACTGATCTATCGCCCCACACTAAGCCGCGGACCCTTGTGAGCACACACCAGCTCTTATTTAACTTAAGACATCCATGGTACAAATTAGCAACTTAAGAATAAATGACTGTTGTGCAAAACAAAACTGAGTAATGATATAGGAATAAAGGGACACAAGTCAAGCAGTGGCTATTTTAAAAGAACTCAGGGATAAAAACTCAGGGTACTTGGGCTGCCCAGCAAAGGCCAGATGCACTGTTTGCCATCCCTGAGAAAAGGTCAGAATGCTAATTCCTTGGGCAGTAATTTTTTAACTCTTTTCTTCACTGCTGTGTCCTCATAACATAGAACAGGACTTGGCATAGTAGGAGATCAACAAATATTGCAAAATGAATGAAGAATGGATGAGATGCTGTTACTAGAACTGCTTGGCCACTTGCAGGTTGAACCCAAGGAATGTTCTGTTCCATAGCACAGAATTCGCCCTACTACCTCTGTGATGTTAATGAAAGCTTTCTGTATGCCAGGCACCATTGTGAATGCTTAAACTGACTGTTTCTTTCACTCCTTGCAACAAACCCTTTGACATAGGCCCCATTTAACAAAAGAGAAGTAGGGGCAAAAATGGCCCAAAGTTACCTAGGTAGGAAAGAGAAGAGCCAGGCTTCAAAGTCAGGCAGTTTGGCTCCAGAATCTGGTTCTGACCAACTGGAGAAAAACGGCAGCATTTGTTCCGCCTAAGCTTAAACCTGCCTGATTCTAGTCAAATGCAGAAGCATGAAAACTTGGCAAGGAAGTCTGTTGAGTTTTTTAAGTCCAACTGTGAATTTACTAACAACAGCACAAGTCTTCTGGGCCCAGGGAACTTCCCCACAGATTATTTCCCAAGTAATTTGTTGTGATGACAGCCTGCCCTTGGCTTAGCATGCAGCATCTCACCCTTCAGAACTATTCTTAAAGCCCTGAGATGCTGGAGGAGAGATGAGAAGTAACTCAGGAGCCA
>RCUC01038033.1:0-12561 GCA_003697995.1 Taxidea taxus jeffersonii | reverse complement strand
TTTTTTTTTTTTAATTTTATTTATTTATTTGACAAAGAAAGAGAGATCACAAGTAGGCAGAGAGGCAGGTGGGGGCGGGAAAGCAGGCTCCCTGCTGAGCAGAGAGTTC
This sequence comes from Taxidea taxus jeffersonii, assembly GCA_003697995.1. NCBI lineage: Eukaryota > Metazoa > Chordata > Mammalia > Carnivora > Mustelidae > Taxidea > Taxidea taxus. The sequence continues at coordinate 12,452 of RCUC01038033.1, read as the reverse complement.
AATGCAGGCCTTGATCCCAGGACCCTGAGATCATGACCTGAGCTGAAGGCAGAGGCTGAACCCACTGAGCCACCCAGTGTGATGGAATTTTGAGCAAAGTTTAGGTTAAGGGAAAGAGGATTAGAATCTTACTCTAGTATTTGGAGTCTGAGATCCATGAATTTCCAGGGACACTGTAAGTGATTTCTTTTGAGAACTTATCCATTTTTAAATATTCACTTCTTCTGAGTCACTTTCCCTGTACCACAATGTCAGGTGTCATTTATCTTAAACTGTAAGATAGATAACACTTTTCTATGTGTTACTTTAAAATAGTTTTGCTCCACAAGACCCATATGCTAAATGAAAGTGTCTTCTTGGTTAATTTTTATCTCTCACAATCTACAGGAAAAAATTGATAAATACTAAGTGTCTAATAAAATTCTCATTATGAAAGTATTAAATGATAGACAAGGGAATCAATAAACCAAAGGCCCCCGCTAGTTCTCTAGCAGTGGTATGGGCAATTCCATGGTTTAATGATGTCCCATGAAGAAGTTTTCAAGTTGAGATTAGAGAGCCATTCTCAGAAAAGAAAAAAGCACATAATCCCATTATATCTGCCATTCTAAATTATTTATGGGCTAAAAAAGTACTTTCAGTGAGCTGTGAGCTGAAATAAAAAATCATGTCCATCCAACACTTCAAGGTAAATAATAAACAATTCCATATTCTTCCAAGGTTTACTTATGAATTACAGTCTAAGAAAACAATGATGGTCACCAACACTTGATCTTCATAAAGTAAAGGTACCTTGCTAAAATTAAGTGACCCCCTACTTATTCTCTATATCTGACCTTCCAGTCAGCTTTCCTTGAGCTGGATTTCCTTAGAAAAGGAATGAAGAAATTTGATCAAACTTAAGTAGGCCATAATCAACTATCCGTGAGATACTTTCTTTGTCATTAGACATTCAGCTTCCTTGAAGCAGTCACAGGGTCTATTTCTTGCTGCTTCCTTGGAGCTTAGAAGACTGTTCAGCACATAGTATATGTTGAATAAATATTTATTAAATAAATTAATACACACAAATAGAGTCATAAAAAGAGATACAGGTATCTATTTAAATATATTTTTAAAATCTGTATATTATTACATCATTTTCACAGCCAAAAATTATTCCAATCCTCATAACAAACTTATATGGTTAGAAGGGGCAGCTAATATTATGATTATGTACATTTGCAGGTCATGAAAATGAGGGCTGAAAATATTTCCCTGAGGCTAAGAATCTATTTCCTAGCAGAACTGAGACTCCAACTAAGGGTTTCCTAGTCTTCTTCTGGTGATTCTTTTCACTAGCTTCCTCCTACCTCTCAGATTTGGTCATTCAAAGTGGAACACAGGATGGCTTCCTGGATCAGCTTGACCACCTTGCCTCTCTCTGGTCCCCTCCAGAGACATCCTGGGCCACCCTGAGCTTCCTCCAACCAGAGCATCCTTAATTGCTGAAAAACGCAGCACCGCTGAGCCTACTCATCAGCCAGTTGGCACTTTTTCAAATGAGCCACTGAATGGCAAATGCACAGATAACACTGGGATAAAATGAGCTCCTCTTATTGATTTTCCAAACCAATATGGCACGGGTGCTTCCTCTTTGTGCCATCTCCTCCCTCTGCCTGGAGGCATTCTCCGCCCGTTAATCATTTTAATTAGACATTACACCTGGCACAAATGCTGAGTTGATTAACCTTAAAGGAGCTGAATAGGTTCTGTGATCGTTAACACGGGGCCCCTGACATATTATAACTCATGTTAACATGTGCTGTTGCACAAACTCACAGCTTCTTCAGCCCACTTTCCAAAGCTGCCGTGCGGGGTAATAGCATCTACCGAGAGTGCTTCACGAAGTGTCTTCCCATAATAACGCCATGAAAAGCAAGATTTAAAGGATGGATTGGTGTGGACTCTGCAGATACCACTTTTTAATGTTTATATAAATGCACCTTCTGTGTCAAGGGCGGGGATCAAACGGATGGTCTTTTGTGTTGGAGCACTGAAAAGGAAGGAACACTGCTTTTGGAGGTGGAAAACATGGGGTTTCATCTTGTGCTGACTGTGATCTCCAAACAGTCTCTTAATTTCACTGAGTCTCAAACTCGCATGGAAAATGGGAGATTGAAAAGAACATGAAGGTTTCCCCGCATTGTCTATAACTGAGGCCCATCATCACACCTCTCATCTAGGGTGGGGATCCTAGAGACAGTACATAGAGAACACCAGCCAACCCTTGTTCTTTAATCCAGGTTAAGTACTTTCTGCCTCAAATAACTGATCCTTGCTGGTAAGATAGTTTCAGTATGCCATAAAGATGTCAGCAACCCCCTTTCCTCTCCCTGATAAGCCACACACATCAGACCTTAACATCCCGTCCTGACTTCATGCCCTCACCTCTCCAGAGCTAAAGCATCTCCCTAATACAAGTCACACCTGTAACTTACCTCCTGTTGTATCCACATGGAAAGACAGACAAGAAATAAGTCCAGGAGGAGGAAGAAGGAACTTTTTAAAGATCCTTTCATGCTCTCAAGAAAGCTCCCTCCTTTTAGTTTAAGGAAAGGATCGCTTTTCTCGGGCAGGTGTGGGGTTCGAGTTACAGATGCATTCCTCTGGTTTGCTCAGAGGATCACAATAACTGGCCAGTTAGACTGAGTTGCAGGATAACAGGGACTGTTTTTAACCAATTTTTTTGGTATCTCTAATGCCAAGAGCAATGCCACACATACAACAGACACAAAATACGCATTGATTGAATTGCTTAAAATAGTTGGGATTTCAAGCACAAAGAGTGATGAAAAATATATCCACATCTGAATATTTTTATTTCCCAGATAACATTATTTTGGTGGCAAACTATTCCAGTTCACTTTTGGCTAACTATTCCACTATCAAGGCTATAAGTAAGCAGAGGGTAGGAAAAAGTTAAGTTTTCTTGCTTTGCCTTAAAATACAGGGAGAATTCAGTCTCTTTGGAAGTTCCTGGAAATGAGAATTTGTGTTCTGACACAATGATCTTATTTCTTATATTCTTGTCTGAGAATCAAAGGCAGGGCCCAGAAGATAGGCCTATGAGCACCTCTTTTTATCTGTCGAAACTTAAGGACTTCAAAGATGGCCCACTTAAACAAAATCCCTGACCTCTCATCCTTGTCCATTCTGTAGAAAGGTCATCCTCTCTCTGGCTTGAGGCTTGTGGCAAGCGGAGAAACATCCAGCCTTGCAGGGAAGCATCACAGATTGGTGCCTGCACTGTGCTCAGTTAATAGGCTTCATCTTGGAGGAATATAGGAAGTGGGATCACTTAAAGAACTCTCATCATGCTCTCACTCTTGCTAAAGAAATGTCCATATTTTCCTTGATTGCCATAGTACATACCCAAGACCACAGCTCCAGTGTCACCAACTCAGGATGTTCTCCTGGACACCTACCATCACCCTCCTAGGTAAAAATGCTCCAGTGTCCTCCAATTCATAGCATACATTTCTGTTTTAATACCTGCCATCTGGCTATGACCATTTGGCTACTCCCTGCATCCCTGATTTGACTGTAAGCTGGGACTCGTCCATATTTTAATATATTAATCTTTGCCTTGCTCACACCAAGCGCAGTGCTTGACACTGGGGAAACTTTCAAAGATAGATTTTTTTTTTTGCATAGAGCACTTGGTCTTATACGCAAACAATGAATCTTGGAGTACCACATCAAAAACTAATGACATACTGTACAGTGTGACTAACATAACATAATAAAAAAAATAAAAAATTAAAAAAATTTTTTTTAAGAATTTTTTTTGAATAACCGAAGAATTAAACATGTTAACCAATAAAAGACGATGGTGCAGTGGGACAGATATACTTTCTGCTAAATAACAACTGAGTTCATATACTGGCTCTTCCACCAACTGATTGTATGACCTGTCCAAACTATCCAGTCTCTCTAAATCATACACAAACTATATGAGTTATTAAGCTGTGGTCTCTCAGCTCCAACTGACGACTCTTTACTGTGGAAAATATTTATTTTCTTTGCCATCCAGAGGTGGAGATGCTGGGTGAGGCATCAAGACAAGAGGTGGAAGAGAAGACACAATCCATCCTATGTAGTTCCTTTTCCTGCCAGTCTCGCTCAGCGCCCCTCATTCCCTCTGGCTGCAGTAAGGTGCTCCCGCAGAAGCTGGTTCTGGTCCGTGCTGCCCCAACACCCTCAGAAGCAGCCTCACTACATGTCCAGAGCCACCGGCCTCTGCCAGTCAGTGGCTCTTCCTTAGTGGTCTGAATCCCAGCTTTATGGAGCCCTCTGCCAAGCTTTTTAGTTTTAATAATTCTAACTTCTTTACTTTTGCCCCTGCCCCAGAAGAGATACCTCAATCTTATTTAATTTCCCATCCCCCTTTCCTCTCTTTAGTTCTCCATGACAAACAGATTTCATATTAAATTCTCTCTGTTTAAGTGGCTGGCATCATTTCTAATTGGTCTGACCGAACCACGACTGATAGCCCCACCTTGTAGCATTGTGGTATGTGTGAGATACATCCCCACCATCAGGCATCCCATGCAATGTTCTCCTTGCAGAAGTGACTTGTAGAAGTGACTTAATAAACAGCTCTACATTATTATTAGTTAGAACGTAAAATTTGCCATTTTAACCACTTTGGAGTGTACAACTCAGTAGCACTAAGTGCACTGACACTGTTGTGTACCTATCACTACCATCCACCTCAAGAACTTTTCATTTTCCCAAACTGACACTCTGTACCCATTCAATAATAAATTCCCATTCTCTCCTGCCCTCAGACCCTGGTAACCACTATTCTACATTCTTTCTCCACAAATTTGACTATTCTAGGTACCCCACAGAAATGGAATCATTGTGTCTGAATTCAATGAGCACAATGTTTTCAAGGTCCCTCCATGTTGTAGAATGCATCAGAATGTAATTAACTTTTTAAAAGAGTTTATTATTTGAGAGAGAGAGAGTGTGCACATGCAGGGGGAGGGGCAGAGGGGGAGTGAGAGAAGAAGACCTCCTGCTGAGCAAGAAGCCCCATGCGGGGCTTGATCCCAGGACCCCAAGATCATGAGCTGAGCCAAAGGAAGATGCTTAGCTGATTGAGTCACCAAGGTGACCCCAGAATGTAACTAATTTTTAAAGGACAAATGACACTTCTTTGTATATATTGCATTTTGTTTCTTTATTCATATCTCAATGGATATCCCAGTCGTGTCTACCCTCAGACTACTGTGAATAATGCTGCTATGAACACAGGTGTACAAATATCTCTTCAAGTCCTTGTTTTCATTTCTCTCACAGAAGTGGTATTGCTGAATCATAGGGTAATTCTGTGTTTAACTTGCTGAGGAATCACCATACTCTGCAGAAGTTACAAGATTTTTCACTCTCACCAACAATGCTCAAGGCTTCTAATTTCTCCACATCCTTGCCAACACTTGTTATCTTCTGGGATTTTTTTGGGTAACAGCCACTCTAATAAATGTGAAGTGGTGTTTGTGATTATTGCTTCTGTTGTTTCATTTCTAATTCACAACACCTTGAAAAGAAAGAATATCCCATATTAAAACTGAACATATGCTGTCACTTCAGAACTGGAAAGACTAGGTGAAGAGGAATAGCTTAATTGATGGTGTCACCACTGTAATTCTGACATGCTCACTTCTATTATGTTTGCAAGGAATGCATAAAACCTTTTTTTGTTTGTCTGTTTCTTTTATAAAACACAAGTATGTCAGAATTGAAAATGCTCTGATAAATTTGGAGGGAGAGCATAATAAATTAACAAAAAAATAAGAGAAAAAATAATCTAACTCTCATTTGATTTTATAGCTTTATCTTACTTAGTTAAATTCAATTTGTTCTGATAAAAGTTACCAACCATCCAATAATGCACCAGATTCTATATTACATACAGACTCAATCAGATAGGAACTTGCCCCCCACCCCCTGAAAGACAGACAATTTTGACTATTGACATATGTTTAGGATATGCCATTACAAGGCTCACAGGAAATACTCCACTTACTGACTCTATGAATTCTAGTCTCAGTATGCCTGTCTCAGTATGCCAGGGTACCGCTTCTCATCCTGCCTCCATATATCAGGAGCATCTTACTTAACCCGGGTCTTGGGGACATGATGAGGAAAACAAAACAATATTTTAATTTTTTTAAGATTTTACTTATTTTATTTTAGAGAGAGAAAATGAGTGGGGGGAGAAGAAGAAGGGAAGGGAGATGAAGAGGGAAAGAAACTCAAGCTGACTGCACGTTGCACATGGAGCCTGTTGCGGGGCTCGATCTCATGACCCTGAGATCATGACCTGAGCAGAAACCAAAAGTCGGATGCTTAACCAAGTCACCCAGGTGTACCATCAATATTTTTAAAAGTAGCATTTGAAATCCTTTTAGAGGGAAGACTTTGTTCAGGAAAATACCCTGAAAATCTTCCTGGGATGCTTGATACTGTCTTGAAGACATTTTAGGAGCCTAGGAAACCAAGAAGTAGCTAAACTAATTTGGACAGAAACTGTGAGATGAAAGTAAAAATGGAAAATAAAGAAGAAAGGAGGAGAGAGAGAGGAAATGAGACAAAGAGCAACCAAACAATGTGCTATGAGGATGAACACTGATAAGCAGAAATAATGAGTGGACTTTCAGAAACAGAATAATTCAATTTTTCAGTATGTGTGTGTGTGTGTGTGTGTGTGTGTGTGTGTGTGTGTGCTGAAATAGAAATTCCTTTTATGATTTGATTCTTCAATAAAGTTATCTACCCATATACAACCTGTCTTGAGATTTTTGTTTTATTCCTCTTTTTAGAAATCAAAGAAAGGGAAAAAAAATTGGCTTCCACATCTAAGTTGATCCATCGCAGAACAACAGGGAGAGATCATAGTACAGGATGAGAAAATATCCCCTAAATTGTTTTGGTAGAAGCAGAAGTTCACAACCAAAGAGGGTCAAGATAAAGGAAGATCCCAGGAAATTCACACACACACACACACACACACAAATAGTGGAGAAACCATCAGAATAGCTACAACTATGGCATATATAATTGAATTATTATTGCCTTGTTTTTTTTAAAACAAGGTGGTTGTGTGCAATTGGAATATCTAAGAATATCTGAGATCCTAATACAATAGGTTTTGTAAGGTAGTGATTAGAATCACGGAATTTAGATTCAGTAAGAATCAAATTAATTTCTTATTTTTGCCTCAGGGTTTTTGGACACATTAATTCTCTGAACTTCAGTTTCCTCACCAGTTACACCAATAATTATGTCAACCTTCTGAGGTGTTTTGAAAATTCAATAAAATGATGCAAATCAAACCAAGAGGTGAATCTTGACTTCACCTGTAAATCACAGCTGTCGTTTCTCACTCTTTTTGGCTTATTCACCATACGATTTATGTTACAGTCCTGTTAACTCTCATCCTTCCGGGAAGATGAACACCTACTAAATAAAGCCAGTTCTCTCTGCACACTTTTGCTAATATATAGCGAACATTTTCTTAAGTACTTGCCTCCCTACAGACTGTGAGCTCCCAGGGAGATGGCAGTACCTAATACATCTGTGTGCCATCAGCAGTTGTCAGAGTCTATTGGCTGTAATAGATGCCCACAGCAGATATACTGACTAGATGGATGGATGAAGAAATGAATGAATCCTGACAGACGATGAGCTATAATCCATGCTCACCTGATGCTGGCATTTCAGAGGAATTTAGGAATGTATAAACTGACCCAGAGATTTTTAAGCATGGACTTCAAAGTCCTTTATATGCTGACCCTGCCTGCTCCTAAGTTTCATCTCCCATCGCCTTTCTCTAGGGTTCTATTCCCCATCAATTCTGACTGTAGTGGAAATAATAAGCACTTTTACCTGCATTATCAACTTCCATTTTTCCCCTACTCATTAGTCCCAGTTTCCAGGATTGGTTCCTGTGGTTCTGGGCCATAGTTCTGGTTTTGCAGTTGGGCATAGGACCTAAGACTGTACTGCAGAGTGAATCTTAGGACTTCACTTGCAAAGCTAGAAGAGAAAACAGATCTTTGTCCCTGGACCCTATAATTTGTAAATGTGAACCTTGGAGGTGCCATGATCAGTCTTGCTAGCATGAAGAAAGCCAGGTTAAAGAAAGACAAAAGAGGAAAAACTCTGGCATCACATGGAGAAATGGTGCCAAATCCAAAATGGCATCATGAAACTCTAATTCAAACTATTTTGAGGTCAACAACACATCTCATTTATTAAGTTATGTGATAAAACAAACTTTGGTTATAGTTCATTTATCATATAAATCAGCTGGAGATGGGCATTCTATTGGTTGAAACTGGAAAATTAACTGATAGAGGGAGGCTATTGTTTTCAATCCCTGTCGGTCTTTCTTCTAACCTATTTTCTCTTGTGGTAGGATACCTATTTTCTTTCTTTTTTTAAAGTAACATATAATGTATTTTTTTTCAGGGGTACAGGTCTGTGAATCATCAGTCTTACACAAGTCACAGCACTCACCATAGCACACACTCTCCCAGTGTCCATCATCCAGCCACCCTAACCCTCCCACCCCACACCCCTCTAGCAACCCTCAGTTTGTTTCCTGAGATTAAGAGTGTCTTATGATTTGTCTCTCTCCCTGGTCCCATCTTGTTTCATATTTCCCTCCCTTCTTTCCATGACCCTCAACCCTGCCTCTCAAATTCCTCATATCAGAGAGAACATATGATAATCATCTTTTTCCGATTGACTTATTTTGCTTAGCATAATACCCCCTAGTTCCATCCATGTCATTGCAAATGGCAAGATTTCAGGGTTTTGATGGCTACATAGTATTCCATTGTGTGTATATGTGTGTGTGTGTATATGATATATATACATACATATGTATATATATCATACATCATATATATACATACATATATACATATGTATATCACATCTTCTTTATTCATTAATATGTTGATGTACATCTAGGCTCTTTCCATAGTTTGACTATTTTCATTTTGGAAACTATTCTTTCTCCCTAATGGTCTTGTGAATTTTGTCCCACCTCCCCCACAATAAATCAGAGTCCTGAAGGATGAGAGAGTCATCCAGGAGTTAACTAATTGGGGACACAATGGAAACCTGAAGCTTCCCCATGGAACTCTGCACTACAAGAAGAGAACTCATGCAATAATTAAGTTTACAAATCAAAAACTGCATTGAATGTAGATGAATAAGGTCCTGATGACATCATTCAACACCTAGCTCCAATTATTTCTGAAGTGAGATCTGCCCCTTGTGATCTCCAGCTATGAGAGCCAATAAATTCCTTTACTGGCTCAAACTAGCTTGAATTGAATTTTCATCATTTGTAGCTAGAACGACATTAATGAGGACAATGAACCTCTCATAGATACTTGAAGTTCTCTTAGTGGCTTCCTGTCTCAGTGCTCTTGCATATGCTATTCCTACCCTCTGGAAGGTAGTATCTAAATATTTAGTTTCTGTAGCATAACAGAACCTCCCAAAATTTAGTGGTTTGGACAACACTCATTTATTTGCTTATGATTCTATGTTAGAAATTTGGAATAAGCCAACCTGGATGGCTCTTCTGGTCTTGGCTAGAATCACTAATGCAGCTAGGTCCTCTGCTCCTAGGCTTGGCTAGCTATTATCTCAAGTGATTGAAACAGCTAAGCCACATGGCTTTTATCATCCAGTAAGGCAGTCTACAGTTATTTGTATGGTAGTTTCAGAATTCCAAAGAGAAAAATGGAAGCTTGCAAGGTACCTTGAGGTTGAAACTAAGAACTGATACAACATTGCGTCTTTGTAGTCTCCTGGTCAAAGTGAATTCTAAGGGAGTCACCTTACATCCATGGAGGGAGGGAAGAGGAAGGAAAAAGGTAGACATTATTGCTTTATGAGTCTAATTTCCAACAGTCTTAGATATAAAGGAATTATTGCCACCACTGTTGCCAATTACCTAACACAAGGTCTAATTAGTAAAGTTTTCTTCACCCTTCAAAACACTGCTCAGGTGTGACTCTGTCTTCAAAATATTTCCTGAGCACGTGTCTGAGAAAAACTCATTTTATTTGACACATAGTTAGCATTCATGGAATATTTTGTGAATAAATGAATGAAGGGATGAATTTCTTCTCTGTGAAAACTTATTCATACTGTTATTATTACACATATTACCTTTCATTACAATCATCTGTCTTTCTTTTAGAGTGGAGAGCTTTTTGATGAAAAAAGCTATTGTGTATTTTTCATCTTGCTTTCCCCAGTGCCTAGTACTCTTGTTTGCAGAGGAGGCATATAATTGTGTCAATGAACCCATCCCTGCCTAGACTGAACTTTAGTTTACCTCCCTTCTCACCAAAAATGACCGGCTGATGTGGCCAGAGACTGTCCACTGACAAATCAGATTACATTGGTGGTTCAGAACCACAGAAAGTATAAAGCTCACAGTAGATAGTTAATCATAATGAAATTAGCTCAGTGAGTCTCCATCTAAATCAAATCAAATATCCGTTTTATAGGCTTATGAACAGATACAATCATTCTTGCAACCCAAAGAGAGCTAGGGAGAGAGCAAATGCCAGCAAGGATGTGAATGGGCTAATGTATCTTTGTGTGTCACCAGGGTCTAGGAAGTAAGAAAATAAATAAATAAATGAATGAAGGCTCGTGTAAATGAATTGCAGTGGTTTGGTTTAAGCTAATCAATCTGTGACTGGGCGGATGATGGAATTCAGGAGGCTCTGCCAGAGAGTGGACAGAAGTAAATAAAGTCTTTCATTTCAGATGGAGAAATTATCAGAGATAAATGAAATCTGACAAGAGACTCAGCCAACAATTCGTAGCACTGAATTTTCTGTGTTTGCTTTTTCTTTGTAATATGTGTGTGTGTGTGTGTGTGTACATTTACACACATAATTCTAAAATATGTATTTACAGGCTTTTAAATTAAGCCCCTATTTTGGCATTTAACCAACATGAAAAAGATGCTTAAAAGGGTTCTTCCATCTTTGTTCATATGTGTGGGTAAATGGCACGGTAGAAGTTGGAAGTGGGGCAAAGAAGGGGTAAATAAAAGTTGAAAGGTTGAAGAATTCTTGAACAGGAAGAGAGAGGTGACTTCAGATATCAACGACCTCGGTAAAGATAATTGATTTAGTACTCACTGTGTGCTGCACAATGTTAAGCACCAAGGATATTCAGTAATTCTTAGCTCACTTCTTTCAGATTTAAAGATTATGCTACCATGATGACCATTTTGTAGTAGACTGCCAACATTGAAATCTGGGGCAACAGTGCTAATGTTCGTAGTTCCTCAACTTTTATTACCCATACTGGCCTTTGTATGCTTGTAGTAATCATAATGACAATAAGTAGTATCCTCACTTCTATGGCTTATACAATTTTGTCATAAGTGTTATTGTACTTTAATGCTCACTACTGGGCCATACAGAAATCAATATACCCATTTTATAGATTGGGGAAAAAACAGGAGCTAATTAACATGGCCAAGATCACAAAGCTACATTTATGTATATAACGGATCCATAACACAAGTTGCTTTATTTGCTTTGGGTAGCCATGTTAAGCACATCAAATATTGGGGGGGGAAATGAGTTGATTAGGATATTAAAACATATGTCCCAGCAAATAATTTTTTTCAAGTTTTTCTACCAGCTTAATTCAGTGAAATACAATTCAAATAAAATTTTATGAATATAGATTGATTTCCTTTCTACCATCTCTTAACAGCCTCTATAATTCATTCTCTATTGCTATACTGGTCTATTGCCTTTCTGATCATTTCCTCTCACTGGTTAAAAATATCCAATGGCTTCCTTGGGGCACCTAGGTGGCTCAGTCAGTTAAGCGTCCAACATTTGGTTTTGGCTCAGGTCATGATCTCAGAGTCATAGATGGAGACCCAGCTTGGGTTCTGTGCTCAGTGGGGAGTCTGCTTGAAGATGCTTTCTGTCTTCCCCTGCTCCCACTATCATGTGCACTCTCTCTCTAATAAAGAAATCTTTTTAAAAAAATATCCAGTAGCTTCTAATGCATTATCTAAAGTTTAACAATGTAATCTCCCTAGCAGAGCATTTAGACCTCATAATTATTTCCTGTTTCTAAACTAGTCATACTGTTGCTTAAGTCCTTGATTTTACGAGCTTCTCTCTCTCATCCACTGGGCATCTGTCTGAGCTTCTTTCAGGCTTCTACATGAAAGTTATATTCATATACTCAGTCATTAAGTCAGTCACATGCTTATTCCCTCATTACCCCTTCATTCATTAAACCAATGTTTACTGAATACCAACTGTGTACCAAGAACCAACATATACAGTGTACAGATGCTAGAGATGTAGTGATAAAATGCAAAGACAGAG
>RCUC01038018.1:0-21792 GCA_003697995.1 Taxidea taxus jeffersonii | reverse complement strand
GTGTGTGTGTGTGTGTGTGTGTGTGTGTGTGTGTGTGTGTGTAATGGCTAGTATAAACACCATGTAAGCCTTGCAGTATGCAAGGAAACAAAGTATTAATCAACCACTGGGGAGCTCACCCCATATTAGACCCCCTGAGGATTCTGAAAGTATTTTCAGCAGAGCAATTCCAACGCCTCTGGCAGTCAAAGGGTTTTGGTATGTTAAACTCAACTGCAATTTTCATTGAGCAAGGAGAGGGATGCTCTGGAATGCTTAATGTAGCAGTATGTAGTTGCTAAAAAGGTGTAGATTCTGTTTTTTATTCCTACATTTATTTTACCTGACAGAATCCTACTTATATCCTAGGGTTTCAAAGTCATGAAATGCAAAGAGCGTCTGTTTTTTGGCAGTTAGACAGACTGCATATTTACAAATAGAGCCGAAAATAAAAGACAATCAAAAGATGTCACAGTTCTCAGATGGTTTTGTGGTAAATCAGCTTTGAATATGGTCTACTGTGTAGGTGACCATAACAGTGATCAGATTCATTTTTCCTTCTATCATCTAACCATTTTTGGATTTCTTGAAACAATTTATCCCATTTAATATTTACCATGTCCATTACTACAATTAATCCATTAATTTGAGATATCTCTTTTTTTTTTCCAAAAACCATGGATTATCAGTCGACAGCTGAAATAGATTGAGAACTGCCTGATCTTGGATATTTGCACTGAATTTGGAGAGTTAAGGGTAACTGAGATAATTTACCTAGGAAGTCAGGAATATGATAAGAAAACAAATAAATAAAGGAACCAACAGCTTTCCCTACCAACTTTTCCATATGCATGGCTTTCATTACATCATTTTAGTCTAACTAAGGATGTGGGGAAGGGGTTAAGGAAATAAATGAGAGTTAAGGGAGAGTAGAAAGAAAGCAAGTTAGTCATTTACAGAGAAAGCCATCACAATGGAACCAAAATGCACCAGAGTTCAATTGCCTACCAATTTAGCTCTTCCCATGTGTAAATACCATGCAAGCTTTTCAGTGTTTTAGTAGACAAAATCTTTCAATATCAATATGCTGAAAAATATCAGAATATTATAGTCATACATAGAATATTTGACAAATAGAGACACCTGTGTGGCTTAGTGGGTTAAGTGTCTGTCTTTGGGAGGGGTCATGATCTTGGGGTCCTGGGATCAAGCACTGCATGGGGGCTCCATGCTCAGTGGGGAGCCTGCTTCTCCCTATGCCCCTCTTCCCCTTGCTGTGTGTGCTCTCTCTCAAATAAACAAATAGATAAAATCTTCAAAAAAACTGATTATTTAACAAAGAAAATATTTACTATGTGATGTTCAGATACATGTTACTATGTGTTTGAATGTAGGGGAAAAAAGCACAAGTAAAATTCAGGGGGTGTAAATATGAACATTTAGAAGACATACAACTTGGGGCACCTGGTGACTCAGTCGACTACACATCTGACTCTTGATTTTGGCTCAGGCCAGATCTCAGGGTCCTGAGAGGCTCCATTCTAGGCATGAAGCCTGCTTAAGATTCTCTTTCCCTCTCCCTCTGCCCCTCCTGCCCAGGTACTCTCTCTCTCTCTCTCTCTTAGAAGAAGAAGAAAAAGAAAAAGAAGGAGAAGGAGAAGAAAAAGAAGAAGGAGGAAGAGGAGGAGAAGGAGAAGGAAAAGAAGGAGGCATGCAACTCTTTAATACTCGCTTCAATTGAAATAATATAGAAAATTGTGTTTGTACAGAAGGATATGAAGTGATTTTGTTATGTTTATCTCATCTATAAATATTGCATTCAATTCTGTAGCTATAGCTATGTTATTAATGTTTTACAGGTCAATTTTCAATTATAAGATACATACATAGAATTTGTAGCATTACGGTTTTATGAGTTACTACAGAACCAGGTGGTATGATTTGTTCCAAAGACAAGAATTTATTTGGCCCTAGTGATAAACTGCTCATGCTATAGAAAATATCGTAAATTATTCTTTTTTTAATTTTATGTTATTTTACCTCCTTTAGATCACATAATATCCATTGGATCTTCTATCCCCTTTCCATTCCAAATCCAGTGTTTGTTACTTCCATAGTGTCAGCATGTATATCTCTTAATAAAACTTTTAATATTGCATTATTGTTAAATGGCATTCGATGTTGTTGTTATTATGGTTGTTTTTAAGATCTTCCTAAAGTAAATTTTTCCTCTTCTTCCTGAAGAGTCAGTTTAAGAGACTTGTCTCTGCCCATCTGGCAGGAAAGTTCTGAACACAGATATTCTAACATGAATTTTTTTCTGAAGATTACCAAATCTTGGTATAATTTTAAACTTCTCTTTTATGTATTTTATGACACAATATCTATTTGTTGCTAAACATACCAATACATTTTATAAATTTTTTCATGTCCTGAGATATTTTATTTTGCCCTCAGACACAACTGCTACTGATGCAAAATCTGATGGCATTCTTATTTATACTGTATCATAGGTAACCTGGCTTTTGTCTCTGGATCCTTAGAGTATTTCAGTCTCCCAAGTGTTCTGAAATTTGGGTTGGGTATATGTAAGAGTTGAGTCTTCAAAATTTTTATTCTGCTTTTATTCAGTGGAAACTTTTAAAATATAGAGATCCATATGTATTTTTTCTACCTAGGGTATTTCTTCTACTATTCTTCTTCTTCTTTTTTTTTAAAGATTTCATTTATTTATTTGACAGAGAGACACAGTGAGAGAGAGAACACAAGCAGGGGGAGTAGGAGAGGGAGAAGCAGGTTTCCCATGGAACAGGAAGCCTGATGTGGGGCTCAATTCCAGGACCTCGGGATCATGACTTGAGCTGAAGACAGCTGCTTAACAACTGAGCCACCCAGGTGCCCCTGTACTATTATTCTAATTGAATTAATAAATGGACCTCTGTGTCTTCTCAATCTCTCTCTCTCTCTTTATATTGAAAGTTACCACTGAATAAAAGCAGAAAAAATTTTTGAAAACTCACTCTTAAACTTGTCCAAGTCAAACATATATGGTATTTTTGACTACATATTTTTCTCTCTTTTATATTTTTATAGTCTATAATTTGTTTCTAAACATTTAGATATTCTCTTAATTTTGTCTTCATGATCACTGAAACTCAATCAGTAAGCATATGGCTTTGCTACAAAACCACCTGGATTCAAAATGTGGCTGCTCCTGGGTAATGTATGGAATTGTTGAATCACTATATTGCACACTTGAAACTAATATAGTACTGAAAAAATAAAATAACAAAATGGGGCTGCTCATTACTAAATGTATAGTTTTATGCTAGTTAGTCTCTCTCTGCCTTAGTTTCCTCATTTGTGAACTGGAGATGGTAAGAGTCTCAAATTCATAGATTTGTTGTTAGATTGTATGAGTTAAGAATATATCAAGTTTATGGAATAATATCTAATCTATTATAACCACTAAATAAACGTTATTTGTTTATTTGATCAAAGAGTTGTTTTTTAGCCCTGGTAATGTATTATTCAGTTTATTTGTTTTTAATTTTTTTCCTATTTCAGAAGTCAAGTAAATTTTACTTGTTCTCTTTGCTCTGTTTTTCAATGTATGTTTTAGCCTGTACAATCTCTCCATGGAAATTTATTAAAAAGTAGTGTTATGATTGTTATTTCCAAGTTTTCTTCCTGAATAATGTGGTATCAGTGTTATTGTTTTCCATGTCTGTGTTAGTCTCTATATGTCTGGTAATCTTTGCTTTTATTTCATTTTCTAAAGAGAGTTATTTGCTTATTTTAGAGGGAGAGCGAGAGTGCATGTACACAGGGGAAGAGGCAGAGGGAGAGGGAGAAGCAGACTCCTCACTAAGTGTAGAGCCCCTTGTGGGCCTCCATCCCAGAACCCTGAGATTATGACCTGAGCTGAACTCAAGAGTCAGATGCTTAGCAGACTGAGCCACCCAGGTGTCCTTTTTTTCCTTTTCATTTTTATGAAAAAGACCATGTTGTTTAATATAAGCAGTTGATAGAGCCTTCTTTTTAATTTCTATAGGTCTCTTTCCACTGGAGATGACTTCCTTAGTAAGAAAGGCAGATGAGGGGCTCCACACAAAGGGATATCTGTGAGGCAGGATTCTTGCCTGCAAAATGCCTAAACATAGCACCGCTCACAAGGTAGGGAAGACTTACTCTTTGACTACAGTAGTTCAGTAAATTCAATAAAAATAGGCAAAGATGGTTTTGCAGTGTTTTTAAAATTTTCCTTCAGAAGTATTTCTTTTCCTCAGGCCCTGACATTAACATTTGGAACTTCCTGTGGCATAACTGTCACTTAATTTAAAGAGTAGATCTCAGTTTTAAATCAGGCCACAACAGTTGCTGCCTGTGCTTTCTATGTAGGACAAGAGCATGGGAGGAGGAAAGCTCAGGATGGCTCAGATGTTTTAATTAAAGTTCTGTAATAAATTACCGAGACAATTTCTTCTTCTCATCTCCTACTCTTTGGATTTATTGACCCTGAACCTAGAACTTGTCTGAGGTTGCTTGGGAAGGAAACTTTATCTCTGGCATTTTCAGGTGCTGTTTGCTTTTCTGTTTCATGTTTTTAAATCCAAATCCAATTTATTTTTTTATATATATTCAAGGAACTATCTGATAACTGCCATGTGCCTTTTTTTTTTAGCATGTTATGGTTGCACTGTATTTTCTTTTAATGTAAACCTCATTATCTAAGGATAATCAGTTCTAGAAAAAAAAAGTCACTTGAAGTAAATCCACTTAAAGCAAAGACCAAAATTTTATATGAAGAAATGATAAAAAATGGTTTGAAAGATTAACTTAAATGTAGAAAAATAAATCTTGTCAAGATCCTTTGTAAAATTTTCTTCATCAATGGTTAATTATTTTAATACCGATATTCTTTGTATTACTTTGCATCTGATTCCAGCAGTTGTGGTTCTCTGGCTTCCATTGCTTTCATGAAATCATGCATCTTTCTTCAGAATTTGTTTTATTATTAAAAATATACAGACTGGTTTGCAATGTATTGTGAGGTGTTCATGGAGGACAGAATAGCTGACAAAACTTTGATGCAATAAAGCAAAGAACAGCTGGTATTAAATGGGAAAAAATATTCGTAATCATGTACGCTAAGCAGTTATTTTGTTAAGACAATTTTGCTTCCATATGCAACCTCAAGGGGGCTCCACCAGTGAAGACTCTGAGAAGAATACCTGTGTATATAATTCAGCAATTCAATAGAATGAAAGAGCTTTTAAACATTTTTTGTACACTTTATTTTTACTTTTGAAACTTTTGGTGACATTTTCCTCTTTTCTAGATCACAAACTCTTCTGTGTTCCATAAAAATCAATGATCTCAAATAGTTACTAGTTAAGTAGTTAATTATTTAAATCTTACTGAATATTTTCTTACAATCCTTTTTATAATGCTATTTCAAATTAAACAAATGATAAATTTTCAGTATAAGAATTCAGAAATAAAGTCTTAACAGTGGTTCCTAATTTTAATGCTTTAGTTAATCATCAATGTTCACTATTTACAATTTCTCTATATGTCATATATATACACATATTCTTTAATGCACACTTAATTTAAAGCACTCTCACTTGCAGAAAGACACACACAATGATATTGTTTTATTGAAAAGATTTCCCAAACATTTGCTCATCATAAACTCTCTCTCTCTTTTTTTTTTTTTAAGATTTATTTATTGGGACACCTGTGTAGTTCAGTTGGTCAAGCAGCCTTTTGATTTCAACTCTTCAGCTCAGGTCATGATCTCAGGGTCCTGGATTCCAGCCCCACAAAGGGCTCCCTGCTCAGTGTGAGTCTGCTTCTCTCTCTCCCTCTGCCCCTGCCCCCAGCTCATGTGCTCACTCTCTCTCTCTCTCTCTCTCTCTCTCTCTGAATTTATTTATTTATTTCAGAGAGAAAATGAGAGAGAGAGCGAGTGGGAAGGGCAAAAGGAGAGGGAGAGAGAGTCTTAAGCAGTTTCCATGTTGAGCAAGAAGCCCATCACAGGGTTCAATCTCCAACCCTGAGATCACCACCTTAGCTGAAACCAAGAGTCAGACAATTAACTGCACTACCCAAGCACCCCTTTCATAAGCTCTTTTTTATAAGATAAGTCTGAATGAATGTTGTTTTCTTTGTAAAATTCTCCTTTCCAAAAGACTTCCTAACTCTTGCCCACCATTAATTCACAAAAGGTCCCATACTTTATTAGTCTGTTATTTTTATTTGCAAATTTCTTGGACATTTTTTAGGAGGCCTGGGATTAGCAGCATCCCATCTCTTTTTGTCAAAATCTTTTTAGCCTTTACTTGATTAAAATACATCTTGTCCCTATCAACAGGTATTCTCCACTTAGGTATTTGCAAGAATATAGTAAGGATCTTGGTTTAGCTACTCTGTTTTCATAACCTACTCTTACACAGATGAATTTGTTCTATATTTTATCTGGAGTCTTTCCTTAGCATAAGCCCATAATCAAGTGGTAACAAAGATTGTTCTTTCATGGTGTGAAACACAATAAAATTTCTCTGCTACTTACGATATTTTTAAATATCAGTAACTCACTTGTTAGTCATGAAAGAAACCTACCATGTTAATAAAATACAGTTTCAGTGATTATTACCAAAGGCTGACTAAAGCTAAAATAATTTTTACAAGTTTGAATCTTCATTAATCTATTTAGTATTATCCCCAAGTAAGTCTAACCTATGATATTCATATGTGAATATGGAGTATAAATGTTAATTTGCCTCATTTTCTACAAAATTCCAATTTGATTATGTTCATCCTTTCAGCAGAGAAGAAACAACTGAAGTAATGGTCTTATTCATTAACTAGGATGATAGAATGATTGATTGATTGCTTAATATTTAAATGTTCTTCCCTGTGCATTGAATTAACTCCTCTGTTGATAGGGTAGCTGTCATGCATAATGCTTAGACAGCTTAAATAACGAATTATTTCATTAAAAGAACTGCAGTATCATCATTGTTATTTGTTATTCATAAAAATTATGCTAGTGATTACCATGTCATATTTTAAAAAGCTTAAATGAAGTCTCTTAAAATTAAGCAATAATTTTAGGACAATAAAATAATATACTAGGACATCCCACTTGCAAAATAGGGGTTATGTGAGCCATGATTTTAGAAAATGGCTTTTACTGATCACTGTATATCTCATTTGTTTATGTATCCTAGAGAATATATATGCATACATATATAAATAAATAAAATATTTATGTAAATAAATAAATTTACTTTTGTATCCTGAATATATTCATATTTATTTGATGTCATTTGTTTATAATGATTTATAAATTACAAGCTTTGCATACCTTTTTCTTTCTTAATTTATATGCTCACATATGATGCACAACAACTATTAAAGATTTCTTCATCAGTCTGTTGTTAACTCAGCTGTACTAAGTGATGTTCAGACTTGGTGTTGGACAACCTGAAGCCAGTTAAGAGGTGATAATTTCATAGCTCTTCTCTTGTATGTATTATGTGCTAAGATAACTGAAGTTCCATATTCCCGAAATTTCAAATATTCAACAGAGTGTTCTACTGGAGGGAACAAAACACAGTTATAGGCACTATCAGAAAAGGATAGGATAGTTTATTTCAATTTTCATTGAAGGGATGCTATTTGTAAAATGTTGTCTTAGACACTGTGGGCTACACAGAGATGGGTCAACCATTTTTCTCCTCTAGGTCTTTATAATTTACAAAAGAAGAAGAATGATATAGCAATTAAACAGAAATGACAATAATAGAGCAAAATAAAGTGTGTGTTATAAGAAATTATAAATAAATCGCTGTAATGGTCTAAAAAAGGAGAAATCACATCCAGTGACAAGGACTCAAAAGAAGATTTACATACATGTGGGCTTTTTAAGTGGGCCTTAAAAGATATTAAGGAATGACTTTATGGGATATAAATATAGAGAATTAATATGATGTCAATAGGTAAAGGCAAGGTGCTAAAGGCAATCTAATTAAAAGGAAAATAGGAAAACAGAAGGCTTATTTAAGGAATAGCAAATAGTTCAGAGTCAGAAATGCATGTAAGCACAACATGTATTGTCTGATCACTGTTTTATTTCACCATCTGATTCCTTATTACCTGGAGAGAAGCAAAATTCCATCTGAGAAGCAAAAACTGCAGAAAATGGGCTAGAAATATAATCCTTCCTCAATTTTGTGACTACAGTACTTTAGAGCTTTTGTGTGTGTGTGTTTGTGTGTGTGTATGTGTGTAAAGAAAACCTCTCTTTTATGAAGCCAACCCTAAATTCAAGGTCCACAACCCTGAAGTAACTAAATGAATACTCAGTATTCTGGTAAGCCTTCATGTTCAATAATAATGTGATAATACCATTCTATCCACACTTCTCACAAATTCTCCAAAAAAATAAACAATGAAGTATTAAATGGAGGAGTAGCAACTACTTGCCGACAAGAGTTGACTCTTAAACCTCATGGGTTGAAACTGAAAATGTCTGCTCGAACAACATGGGTTAGAACTACATGGGTCCACATACATGCAGATTTTTTAACATAAATATAGCGTTACAGTAAATACTGTAAATACATTTTCACTTCCTTATAATTTTCTTAATAACATTTTTTCTTTGGCTTTATTGTAAGAACACAGTATGATATATATATATGTGTATATATATACACACACACATATATATGACATATAAAATGTATATTAATTGTTTATGTTTTCAGTGAGGCATCCAGTCAACAGACTATTAATAGTTAGATTTGGTGGGAGTCAAAGTTATATGTGAATTTTTTATCATGTGGGGGTAGGCACCCATAACCCTTTGTCATTCAAGGTTCAATTGTACATTTAAAAATGTCCATGAGTATCTACTAGATACAGTGAATGAAAGACACAATTAAGGGGAGTGGAACAATCCTTGCCTATACCTCTCTATCACCCTAATTGGGAAAGGACCTTGTCTGGTAATTAAGAGAGGAGACTTAGAACACTACTATTATTCCCAATCTTGGATAAAGTAATAACAACATTAAGTGCAGAGTTATTCAGAGATCATTAAGGTATTCAAATCCTGAGGCTCTGCTATTTCTGCAAGTTCAAAAAATACAGCCACATCAAAGAGGTTTCAAGTGGCCCCTGTATATGCCCCTTGTGTGCAGTCATATCCAGAAAGGACAATGGCAAGCATGGTGAATGAAAGAAGAAAGCCTCTCTTGCTATTACTAACCATTGCATTTGTGCACTACTCAATTCCTGAAGACCACTGAGTTTCAAAGGCTCTTGATTTGAGTGACTTCCTCTGAAAGCTGACACAAATGTATCTGAATCAAAATTAAATTTTACTTGAATTTGAACTAGTCCCTTGCTAAGCTAATGTTTATATTATAAGGAGGAAGCATTCCATTGAAGAATTTATACTCATTTGTAAAATTAATAAACATAATTCACTAATAACGAGGAAAATATCATTTTGTTCTCAGATCCTGGCTTTGCCACTTACTAATTACTAACCAGAAATTTGTAATTTTATACCAGTTATTTGATTTCCATTATCCTGTGAATTTGATATCAACTATGTGAGATTTGGCTTTCTTTTTATACACAGGGTAACAAAAATTGCTATTTACATATTGCTAACATCCACATTTTACAGATGAGGAATCCAAGCCACAGAGAGGTTAAGTAACTTATCCAAGATCACATAACCAATAAGTGGTGGAACCATGTTTTGACTGAGGTAGCATCTCCCAGAGTCCATGCTTATACCCCTATGCCAAGAGAAGAGGTCATCAAAGGAAACTGGAAAGGAGCATCAACACAGCTGACAGTGAATTGGAATATTTAAAACTCCTAAACTCACTTTCAGAGCTGAAAATTTACATCACCAAACTATTTACGAATAGAGCAATAAACATGAATTAGACTGTTATTACCATAATAAGTTTACAGAAGTGACTTTGAAGAAAAAATTAATATATTTACATAGTGCTATATCACTAAAAGACACAATGGAAACTATGAAATCATACAACTGAAGGATCATGAGGCAAAGATTTTAAAAATATTTTTCTCTTTGTTCCTCAGTGACAACCTCCTTAGACTGGAATGAACTAGAATAAGTCATGTGGATCAACTACAGCAAATAAGGTTCTACATAGACCTTGTAAGGTAACTATTCTGGGACAACCACTTGAGTAGTGGTTCCTTCTGTTAGATGAGTCAATATGTTCAAGCAATGTGTTTGAATGTCTGTCACTGTAAAGAGAGTCAAGACATTCTTAATTATAGCTTTTTGTGCACATTTTCAGATAATTAATGTTCAGAACATTATGATTTAATGAATGATTTGTGAAAATAGTATATTTTAATGTATAACATAATCCTGCATTTACCTGAAGTCACAGAACACTAAAAAATCACATTGCTGACTTTTTTTGTAGTTTTAATAACAGTTTGAAAAGAAAAAAAAAAACTGGGACTTAGAGTAAAAGAATATTTTATACAGGACATTTTTGATCCATTAGTATTCCAGTTCTTGTTCCTACTATTCTTAGATGTCATGACCTTTTTATTTCCTATTCACCACATGCATTGTATTTAATATAATATATTATGACTTAATTTGAATTCATTAAACCATACAATTAGCTGAATATATTAATATTTTCTTGCCTGCCTTTTTTCCCAAAATGATTCTCAGAGATTTACACATTAAAAGCAAATGAAATGTCCTTGACGAAGGATTCAGTAACTGGGCCTTAGTAAATATTATAAAAACAATAACTTCTTCATCAGTATGGGGAACCAGTTTCAAAAGCCTGAAGAATATGAATTAAATGTTCTCTGGGAGAAATGGAAAAGGTTAAAATTCATCATTTTAACTGATAGGCTTTCTATGGGAAAATAAGCAATGCAAAGAATACCAAACATAGTTCTAATTTTATAGTCTTCCCAAAAACATTTTGTAGGGGAAAATAATTTTATTACTTTAATCATAAATAAGCTTGATAATTATTGATTTTATATTTAATTATTCTAGTAAGATATATTTTTAAGTTTAAAAACATGGAATGAAAAAAATTTCTTCTTTCTTTCTTCTTTTAAATTCAGTACAGCCATGAATTATAATTTTAACTCCTTCATGTTTGATATGCTAAATCTCATGGTTTAAGTTTGAGCCTGCTTTTATAGGTACAGGTAACAGAATTAAGTTGTAAATTTAAAACATCAATGTCTTCTTAGGAGTATGAATCAGATTTTTTTAAAAAAAGAAACTTCCATAATTCTTTCCTTTTAGCTTTTGTTCACTTGTGGGGAACAAAGTAAGAAAAAGTCTAAAGTCATTAGCATTCTTCTGGCTGCATTAGAAGAAAAAAAGAGAGAATTCATAGTAATAAACTATGGCACCAAGATGAAGTTTTCTAAGGATCCAAACTTAGTCTGATTATTGCCATGTCAAAGACTGTTCCTGTCATAGAACAACTCTGGTATCATTCATTCCCTTTACTTAGAACAGAAATGAGAAAGGCTAAGGCTAAATATCAAACTGCAGACTATCTACAGACAATAGGAGTCAGAGAATTAGTATTGTTGGATAGACATTTTTGTTGAGTTCACTAATCTCATCGCCTAGTTTCTTAATCTGGAGGACAAGGGACCCTCGGGGAGGCTTACAAACTGCGTTGCTAGCACAAAAGAAAGAGACAAATTTCCTGAAAATAGTTACTGAAGAAGATGTGACCTTATGGTATATTAATATAAAAGCCTTGATTTTGTTTAAACAAAGAGGAACTTGCACAAATGATTAAAAAGGGGACTTGGGAGACCTGGAAGAGTCTAGGCAGCAGGATGGAAGTAAGGTCCTAAGGATGGAGAATTCCTTTCATATCAGGTTCTATATTGAACCAAATTGTGTTGTGGGATTATTTTGTTGAGGGTTAAAAAGAACTGGAGGTGGGGCGCCTGGGTGGCTCAGTGGATTAAAGCTGCTGCCTTCGGCTTGGGTCATGATCCCAGGGTCGTGGGATCGAGCCCCATATCGGGCTCTCTGCTCTGCGGACAGCCTGCTTCCTCCTCTCTCTCTCTGCCTCTCTGCCTACTTGTGATCTCTGTCTGTCAAATAAATAAATAAAAGCTTTAAAAAGAAGAAGAAGAAGAACTGGAGGCTTGATTTTTCCAAAAGCATTTTTGTTTATGTGAGTGAGTGAGAGACAGAAAGAAAGATTTGAAAGAGTATATCCTTGATTCTAGTACTAGACAAAAAGCCAAAATGGAGCCCAAGGGCTAAGGTTGGCCAGGAAGTATTGAGGCAAAGTTTACACTGGACAGAATGTGATTAAATACACAGATAAATACTCAGGAGAAGAATCCATGGTCTGTATTTGTGGAACTTCAATGTAAAAACACATTTCCAATGCCCATTTTGACTCATGTTTTCTCTTCTTGCCAAACATCTAGTTTTCCATAGTTTCTGTGATATCTCCACATTTAAGAGAAATGGAATTTCTTATTAAGATACCAAATGGAGCATTTAAATCTTTTTGTAATCTTATTTTTTAGTCTTAGATTTGTCTTCCAAATATGACCATGATTTAAATATTAACCAGGTCATTACTCACTGTGTCATCTTAGAAAGTTTTCTAACTTCTCTGAATTTTTTACTTGTAAAATAGGGATAATCATGCATCAGAATGTTGCTGGGAGGATTAAATGACATGACACATATACATTTCTGATAGTC
This sequence comes from Taxidea taxus jeffersonii, assembly GCA_003697995.1. Lineage (NCBI taxonomy): Eukaryota > Metazoa > Chordata > Mammalia > Carnivora > Mustelidae > Taxidea > Taxidea taxus. Next base: position 9,017 of record RCUC01038018.1, on the reverse strand, counting down.
AGCAGTAGTACATGATATTTATTATCATTAATTTAAAGTTCTGGCTAGCTTCTTAATTTTACACTTCTTTAATTCTCCAGTTTGCTAGGAAAACCCAAGGTATAAAGTTGCTTTTAATAATATTTTTGGCATATCATAATGGCATAGCCCATTCTCCTAGTTATCTTGGGGAATTTGGCATTGTAGCTGTCCTTTCTACTGTGCCAGTTTGTTTTATTCCCGTGCTGGAGAAGTGAGGGGTGAGGTCAATAAAATCTCCTCAACATCCCGAAGCTATTCACTATAATGAGCAATTAATTTCCACTGTTGGATGTTTTCATAGTAAGTCTCCATTGGACATGAAAAGAGCATAAAATTTAAATTTGAAATGTTAGCTAATAAAAAGTTTAAATAAATATGCATCCATAGACAACATAGAATATCTTCTTTTGCAAATTTGTATTTGTAATTTTTATTTTAATAGAGACTAAAATGGCCTCAGTTATTGATATTATTTAACTATTCTTTACTGTTGTGAGAGATTATTATCTTTAAGATTCTTAAGTACATTATATCAAACACAATTTAACTGACTAGCTTTTACATATGGTCTAATAAAGACAAAATTAATCACAACATGTTCCATTCTCAGTACTGTATATCCTTTGTTCATACAACCATGTATTTTCAGGTTCTGTTTTATTACTACCATATCTATTTAACTCAGTTGGTTAGTGCATGCTGCTAACGAAGCCAAGGGCATGGGTGATAGCCGTTTTCGGGCCAATTAGTTTTACTCTGTCCACAGACTATAACCCTAACCTAAGGCAAATTGTACAAAAATTGAATGCCCTCCATTATAAAGCAGCCAGCACAGGGAAATGTGTGATTCTTTTGTTCCATCTGGAAAAACAATTTAGTGTCTATGTCTGTACAAGTTAAATCACTGTAGTCTTACATAAACACAGCACATTGCTATTATTTTTTATATTACCTTTTCATGTATAAATCCTTACTTTTTTTTCTCAGATTCTTTTGAAACAAATTAGTTCATTGGTTTTGAAATCTTTATTTTGATTAACCCTTGCAGATAAACTCCAAGTCACAAAGAGGTGAATGGTAGTTCTTAGTGTGGATATTCTATCTGGATTTAGAATTATCATCTTACAAAAATAGTTTCAACTTTCATTTCATTCTTCATGGGCCCACAAATAAAAATATTATTTGAACCTTAGGTTAGTTTCTGTTTTAACATTAGGTTTTGAATGATGACCTCTATTCATAGCTGTGGTGAGCATTAGGCTTATGATTCCCATAAGGGTGCTGAGGCTTTAGAATAGCACATATACTTCTTATCATTTGTTAGCCCTAAAAGTGTGGCTGAACATTTTTAAGCAGTTTATAAATCATTACAATTAACAACTTTTAAACTGCCCATCGAATGCAACTGGCTTGACATACGATCTGTTATTTTTCCTTTAAAGCCCTCTAGTCTGTTTATCTAAGGCAGCCATTTAACATTTAAAATGATGTTCCTTTTTAAGGTATGTGATGGGCTGATGAAGACAAGCTTTTGTTTTAATTATCAACAATTTCTGTGATGCGATATAATTTTTGCAGTGCTCAGGGCCCTTTACAAATCAAAAGGAATCCAACTAAAACAGTAATTAATGTCAAATGACTAGTCACAAAAGGCCCTATTTAATTAAAAAGTTCTAATCTTTGATTAAACCTCATCACACATTCTCCTGATTGCAAACTGTTGTCTCAAAAAGGAATGTAATTGGGTACATAGTATATTGTCTATCTAAAATGACACCTGCAAATATATAAAATCACTATGGTTTACTTAAAAGTTGAAAATCGTTCCTAAGTTATATTTTTATATTGTTTCTCTCTTTGTCACTTTAATCGGAAGACTTGCTTTTCGTTAAATAATGTACCAGCTAAGAAATAAAAAGTGAAGTAAATTTACCTGTGATTTATAAAAATCTGCTAACAAGTATATTTTGGACCAACTATATATTTTGAAGTTGAAATTAAAGAGAGTAGCCTCATTTTTGTAATATCGGTAGAAAAGTTCTGAGAAAAATGCAAATTTGAGTCAAATCATTATGGCATATTTTGTGCTTTTATTTAGAAATGTTTCAAAATTGAATTTTTATTTTATTTTATTATTTTTTTTTTTTTAGGAGAGGAAGAGAGAGTGGAAAGGGAAGGGCAGAGGGAGAGAGAAAGAAAGAATCTCAAGGAGGCTCATGCCCAAACTGGAGCCCCATGCTGGGCTCAATCTCGTGACCCTCAGGTCATGACCTGAGCCAAAATCAAGGGTCAGATACTTAACCAACTGAGCCACCCCACTGTCTTTCAAATAATTTTTTATAAATCCTACATCTTTTTTAAAAATACTTTTTGTGTTTGAAGGCACATTGTCTTTTACTGCATATTGAAATCACTGATTGTAAATCCAGGATTCTTTTATATATCGCTTTCCATTGCGCTTATTTTATTTTGTGATCATAATGTTAGATTTAATTATAGTTCTCCTAGGTTTGGATATAGATAATTCTAATTAGGTCATTCTAATTAGGTTATTCTAATTAGGTCATTAAAATAGGTATAATCCTAAATGAACACAAGGACAAAGGCTTGTTGGCATATTCTAGGAAGTACTTAATTGCCATGTTTTTTTCTCCATTTTGATGACTAGTATCTAAACCATATGCAATCCAATGACACAATGTTCATTATAGATTTAATATTATTGATTTACAAACTGATCTTTATTTTTAACAGTGTTTTATTATTAATAAAAATTAAAATAAAAAATAAAATAAAATAAATAAATAAATTGATGAATGTTCAACCCACATTATCATTGTTTTTATCCATATCCAACCAATTTTATGCTAATTTCATGTACCATTCTAACCTAACCTGCATCATTCCAATCATTTCTATTGTTTTAAATAAATGAATAGGGAAGGATTTAAGAAAAGTTGAGGAGAAGAAGATCAAAGGCATTCATTCTGTGTCCACTATTGCCCTATATGTGGTATTTAATGTACATCATTTCATCTAACCTACCAAGTAAATCATTCACCAGACTTTAAGTAAAAATTCATTTTGTTTATTTATCACACAGAATATAAAGAAAAGTGGAGTATTTTTAATTATATTAATTAAAACCATAAAAAATATAACTGAAACTTTAAGAGCAAGCTGTTGTTTTTATGACAATTTGGTGTCTCATAAATTATTTTTGATTCTAAGATCAAGCTAATAACTAAAGAAATAGAGATGCTTTCTCAAGTCTTCATCTTAAAGTAGAATTAAGTCCTTGATTAATTATCATAACACATCTTAAACTGTAACATTCAGTCATTTATATGTATGACTTATACGAGTAAAGCAGTTTGCTAAAATTTGTGGATCTGACACTTCAGTAAAAAATGAAATTAACTTCATAAGGATAATTGAAACAATAAAGCAAGTTAAAAGACATATCATAAAATGATTCTAAAATTAATCCTGTCAAGTACTTAGCATATGATGTCAAAACTGATAACTATCTACCTAAAGTAAAAATATAAATATAAATTCTTATTGAATTTTGATGAGTCTCTTCTTTGAAAATTTAACAGACTGCTATAATTATTTCATACACAATAAGATAATAAATTCTCTAATTCTGGAGACAATTTCTGTGATCAGATTTATAAAAGAAAAATTCTACCAGACTCGTTAAATAGGCAATGAAGATTTTATTAAAGATTATTGCTGTAGGAGAGAAAGATTGAACTCAACTTCCCTCAAACAAAAGACAGTAGAGTTTTTAAACACCAGTGTGCAAAATCAGTGCAAAATTACTAGAGGACATTCTTGGGGTGGTTTGGTCAACATGATTTCTCTGCATTTGCTAATTGTCCCTTGTGGAAGTTCGACTCTAAACTCTCACAAAAACTGGATGGTGGGGCCCTTATCTTTCTAGATTATTACATTTTGAAGAGATGGTTCCCAAATCCTTGAGAAAGATAACCTTTGTCTGTAGAAAATAATATCTCAAAGGGTCAGAGAAAGAAATTGCAATTGCAAGCTTTCTAAAGTAAATGCTCTAAGAAAAAAGAGGGCAGGGGCCTGGAGTCAGGAAGAAGCCTGTTAAAGATTAGTCAGCTGAGGAAATGTAAGGCCATCTTGGTCAAATGATCTGTTTCACCTTTACTTAAAAATTGAACTTTTTGTGAAGAGGTGGGGCATGATACTAATAATAATTTGCCAATTTTTCTACTGTACACTTTGGATTCCAGTGAATCTCTTAATTATTAATACATGTTGAATGCCAGAATTTTTAAAATATTAGACTTCTTCTAGTTGTGATTCTTAAGATACCAGAACTGAATTAGATCAGCTATTACAATCACTTGACACACACTTACTGAATCTTCATAACACTACCTTGAAGTAGTATTCCATTTTATTGCAGAGGAAATGGAACCATAGAAATGTTTAAGTAACTTGCCCAAAGTCAAACATCTAGCATTTGCTTAAACCTAGGTATAAACCTAGGTAGTGCACAAAAAACAAGTGGATTTCTGGGCTTAAGAATAAAGGCTTCATTCAAATGATAAAATTAACATCTCACTATGAAAAGAATTGGGACTTTGGGGTTTTTTTTGTTTTGCATGTGTGTTTTTTGGTCTTGGAAGACAGAAAACAGAAAAGAGATCTAAATAGCACTCTGTATGTGTAAATTTTTCCTTTGTATTGATTTGACATTTTGCATTAGGCCATATTATGTACCTTTTCCTTACGAGATGGTAACAAATGATGATGAAGAAGAAGAAAACTGAGCCTAATTTCCACAAGGGACAATTTGCAAATGCAGATAAAACACATTGACCAAAGCACCTGGGGTCCTGAGCTAGGTGATTTACATTCAATAGCTGATTTAACACTGACCTGTCACTAGCTACTTTTTCTTCCCAATTATGTTGATTTAACTTATTTCATCAGATCAATGTCATTTATTTTTATTTTAAATTATTGCAATAGTAATAATAAAAACATTTATTTGATACTTATTACTGGCCAAGACTTGGATCAAGGCTTTTACATCTATTAGCTCATTAACTGCATAAATAACACACAGGCACAGACAGAATTTTTTAAATGGCACAGAGTAACACAGCAAGTAGATGGTGGAACCAGAATTTGACATTGGAACTTTCACTCTGAAATGCAAAGCTCAGCTGTCTTGTCAAATATTCAAATATTCAAATGGTTTTATATTATTAATACACAGTAAAGATAAATAAAATAGATTCACAGGACTATGGATCTTTTGATGATATTAACTTAATCATAGTTACTGAATACAGTTTTAACTCTGCCATTTAACGACCCTAAAACCCTGAGAAAATCAGTTTCCTCTTTGAGAACTGACAAAGATAATTTCTGGCATATCTATTTCAGAAGGGTATTGTGTAATTAGAATAAAGTAGGTATAAAAGTGTTTTATAAACTGCCAGGTACGAGGATATAAGTTCTAGTATTATATTTGTCATTTTCTTTACCTCTAAATATAAATATATAAATAAAAATAAAAACTAGGCCTCTACACCCAGACAATTGCAACTTAAATCCAAATTTCTCTTTTTCTTAAGTTTATTTATTTTTAGTAATTTCTACAGCCAACGTGGGCCTCAAACTCATGACCCTGAGATCAAGAGTTGCATGGTCTCAGGTACCCCAATCTCAAATTTCTATTGGGGAAAAATATTTCCTTTTGGCTTTAAAAAGTAAATAAGTGCATTTAAGCATATATTTAAATTAAATAAGATACCAGAACTCTTTAAAGTTTTCCTATTTCATGCTTTTAAACTCAATAAATATATTTATTTAGTTCAAAAAATTTATTGGTGTATAAGCAAAGCATTTGATTTAGGCTATGTTTTGCTGCTTTAGCAAGGTAGTCTGTCCTACATAGACAAACTTTTTACCAAACTAAAACAAGCTTCCTAAAAATCAAGTATATAATTGATTTTTAGAAATGCATGCTTTTATATGTAAAAATGTAAATTGCCAATAATCAAGTTATAATTTTTCATTTGTCCATTTGGCAATGAAGAAAAAGATTTTGTAATATCCCCTAATGGGAAACTATGCAGAAATAGGCAATCAATATCTGATGAGGTCATATTTTTTTCCTGCTTTATTTCTATCAGTGTTATTTTGACAGTTTCAAATGTAAAGAATAATTACAAGAAGAGTGCAAAGAACTATCATGTGCCTTCACCCAGTAACCCCAGGTTTCTCAGTAAAGTTCTTTGTAGTCAAAGATCCAATCAGGAATTACCATTGTACCCCATGGTGTGTTACTGTCATTCAAATGGGAACAGTCTGTCAGTTTCTCTTTGATTTTTCAAAATTTGGCAAGTTCATGTATTATGTGTTGGTCATTTTTAGATTGCCCTTATATTAGCTCCTTGTTGCTGTTGCAAATTACCACAGGCTTAGTGGCTTAAAACAATACAAACTTTATATTTCTGGAGGTCAGAACCAAATGAGTCTCACTGGACTAAAACCAAAGTGCCAATCTGACTGTTTCTTCCTAGAGGCTCAAGGAGAAATCTGTTCCCTTTTCTTTTTGATCTAGAAGCTACTCTCATTCCTTGGCTTGTTTTCCCATTCCTCCATCTTTGAAATCAGCAACCTTGCATGAAGGCTTACATTGCCACCTCTCTGGTTCTCTCTTCTGACTCATTTTTTTCACTTATAAGGACACATATGATTACACTGGTACCACTGAAATAATTCAAAGTAACCTCTCCCTCTCAGGGTCAGTTGATTAACAGACTTAATTCCATTTGTAAACTTAATTCTCCTTTGCCATATGTCATCAAACACAGCAACAGATTCTGGGATTAGGATATGGACATCTTTGAGGAGGCCATTATTCTGATTACCACAGCCTCTCATTTTGGGTTTTTCCAATCTTTCTTCAGTTATTTTTAGCAGGAATATCACAGGTGCTCTTTCTTTTCATTACATACCACTGGGTAGCACACACTGTCTATTTATCCCTTTATTGGTGGTAATATTAATCATTTGATGATAATAGATCAGCCAGGTTTTCTACTGTAATGTTTCTTATTACCATTTTGCAATTAATAGTGATTTATGTGGTGACACTCTTGGAATTATGTACATATTCCATCTCCATCCGACTTTCATTCACTACTTTTAGGATCCATTTATGTACCTTGCTTGAATCAATGATCATTCAGATAATTGCAAATGCTGATCTTCAACACTGTCATTTCCTCCATATTTATTATTTGGTTTGCTAAGTAGCACTTTCTCTTCTCCTTACTTACAAATTTGTATCACTGAGTACTTGTATTTTCTTATTTTATCCAGTAGGTTACAATGTATCACTGTCACTATTTTGATACTCTGGTGTGTCAATTTGGCCCATGGAAGCATTTTTAGGCTTTTTAACAATATTCCTATCACTTCTTGATCATCTTTTTACTTTCTTATAAAACAAGCTTTTTCAGGCTCATTTTACTCTTTTCTCTACCTCAGTCCCAGAAGCAACAATTTCTTCAAGGACCTGTTTCCTTAGTTGGACAGTGATATATGAAAAGCACTTGGAGACTAGATAAGTTCATTGCTACTGGAGTCTCACTTGTCTCCCGCCTTTTTAGTAGGGACAGCCTGAAAGTACACGTATGTATGAACATGCATACACACATCTCCATGTATTTCTACATCTATGCATGTATGTTGATAACCATAAATATATACCAATATTTCCAATTCCACTGTTAAGTTACAGGGGTCACACTATTCCTACCCACTTCCAAATTTTGCCTCCCTTGGTGGAGTGTGAAATACTGTTCCAGTCACCTCAAGCCTCTTGAATATAGCAAATCTCCCACCACTGCCAGGCTGCAGCATCCACTTAGGGGCCCGTAGACTGACTTATGCAGATGGGTTTTTACAATGGAAGGAAGGGAAAAGGAGAGCAGAAGATAGAGGGAGGAAAGCTGCAAATACTGTTGAAAGAAAAGGGAAGGGGAAAAGAGAGGAAGAAAAACAGTCCTGTTTCTGTGAGAGCAATTTGTGAATATCTACTGATTTTTTTTTTAACTTGGAAATAATTTCACACTTAACCAAAAAGTTGCAACTATAACGGTAGTACAAAGAATACATATAAATCCTTTACTAGGTTTACCTTTAACACTTTACCACACTTGCTTTTTCGATCTCTCTCTCATCTTTTCTCTGTTCTCTATACAGCATGTGTCTGCATACATATGCATCTATATAAGCACATATGCCTATCCATCAGTGTATACACACTTTTTTTTCCAGAATCATTTGAAAGTAAGTTTCATAAGCCATATTGTTATGTACATTTTCTTAAAATAAGGGTATTGTCTTGCATAACCCCAGTAGGGTTACTGGTATTAAAATGTAACATTAATACTTTTTTTTGTTGTCTAATGAATTATGTGTATTTCATTTTGTCACTTTATCCAATAATGTCCTTTATAGCATTTTTAAAACTCAGTACACAATTCTGTCTAAGATCAGGTATTACAACTAATTATCATGTCTCTTTAGTCTTTTTTTGTTGTTGTTTAATATTTTATTTATTTATTTGACACAATAAGAGAACACAAGTAGGCAGAGAGGAAGGAAGAGACAGGGGGTAAGCAGGCTCCCTGCTGAGCAGAGAGCCCGATGCAGGCCTCTATCCCAGGAATCCAAGACCATGACCTGACCCGAAGGCGGAGGCTTAACCTGCTGAGTACCCAGGAGCTTTAATCTAGTCTCTTTTAGTCTGAAATATTTCCAAAGCCTTTCCTTGTGACATTGACATTTATGAAGAATATAGTTCCTCTAACTTTTTAGTAGACTGTATTTATATTTGTTATTAAAATACATATTTCTTTTGACATAGCTAATTACTTTCTTATAAGTTAATTTCATGTGAAAGACATTTCCACATATATATATATATATATATA
>RCUC01037992.1:0-11967 GCA_003697995.1 Taxidea taxus jeffersonii | reverse complement strand
GGGGGGGCCAGTCTCATGCTTAAATTGCAACTTGATCTCCACTTGCTGAGTGACTGAAAGTTAAATAACCTTTCTGAGCCCTAGATTCTTCCTCTGAGAAGTCTCCCAGTGCCTTTGTTACTTTGTACAGTTTTCAGAGGGTCAGAGATGGGCAGGGACATCAAAGCCTTGGTGGCCTAGGGAGTGGCATGGGTTCTTGCACTGAGCCCCTGCCACATCAGGCACAGCCTTGAGGAACTGCCAACAGTGCTTCTGTGGGCCACCTGCTATCAGGCCTGGGCCACTGGGGCCACTTTGGCATTTGTCGTTGTTCTGAGCTCAAAGCCAAGACCATATCACCGAGGGGACCATTGGATCAGGCCTGCCTTCTAGCATGGTTGACCCAAGGGTCAGATAATCCAGCTTGGGGCACCTGCAAGCTGGCAGTAACACACGCGTGCTTGAGTGCACGCGCACGCACACACACACAGAAAGAAATTCTGCTTCGATGAACTTATCCAGAATTTTGCAATTGAAAAATCCCCCAAAAGAAGTTGTTTCTATTTCAGCATGCTTGTAAGTATTATGCTTCACAGAATAGTATTATTTCTATTATGAATTATGTATGAAGAACAACAGATTCTTTTCAGTGGGCAGGGCACCTAAATATATTAATCTTGCTCAGATGACTCCCATCTGAGCTTCCTGAGGACTCCCCAGTGGCCCTGCTCACCCACTCTGAGCCACTCACTCATTCAAGCCTTGAGCCAGGACAGCCTGAACCGGCCATTCATTCATTCAACAAACATTGTCTGATGCCAGCTCATGCCAAGCCCTGTGCTGGGAACTGATGATGTGATGATGAGGAAGACATAGTCTTTAAGAAGGATACCAAGAGGGCGCCTAGGTGGCTCAGTCGATAAGTGTCCAACTTGGGCTCAGGTCATGATCCTGGAGTCCCCAGATCAAGTCCCGCATTGGGCTCCCTGCTCAGCGGGGAGCCTGCTTCTTCCTCTCCCTCTGCTGTTCCCCCTACTTGTGCAATCTCTCTGTCAAATAATAAAATCTCTTAAAAAAAAAAAAAAGAAGAAGAAGAAGAAGAAGGATACCAAGGAGAAGAGGCACAGAGAGAAGGGATAGATTTGGCTTCTTCTGCCCAGAACCTTCTAGGGGTATTCCCTTGCTCTCAGAATAAAGTTAAGGCTCCCTACTGTGTCCAAAGCTCTGATGTGTCCCCTGCCACTCTTTCCTCACTGATGGAGCTCCAGCTATGTGGCCTCCTTTCTGCTCCTCAAACACATTTCATGCTTTCCCCTACCCCAGGGCCTTTGCATGTGCTGTACCCTGTGCTTGAAACGTTCTTTCCTAGTTATCTGCTTTGCTGGATCCTCATCTTTTGATTGAAGCCATCCCCTCAGAAAGACCTTCCTTACATACACTTTGCCACTCTGAGTCATTTTGTATCCCATCAGCCTAATCTTTCCTTAGTATTGCTTTTCTGAAACTAGAGCACCTGTTTCCTGTTTGTTGTCTGTCTCCCCCACTACACTGTGAACCTCTGAGCGCAGGAGAGGGTGATATTCATTGACATATATGCCACCACCTGGCACGTGATATGAACTTAAGAGCCACTGTTGAATGGATGAAGGAATGAACGTGGAGTTTAAGGTTCCCATGGACATCAAGTGGGGGACACCTGGAGCCAAAGCTCTGGCTCTTCATGCCACAGGCTGGCTGTGTCTGTGTCTAGACCTGGGGGTGGAGGGAGGGTATTGCACGCGCAAGCCTGGAAAGGACAAAGCCCCATGGGACACCAGCCTCAGGCCATGCATATTGCAGGAGGCTTGTTCCTTGCATATTAACTTGGGGCTGGACTGGCATCTCTGGCTCCTGCTGAATTTCTCACTGTCAGGGCCAGTGGTTGATTGGGGAGGAGGGTTGTGTGGACAGAGCATCAACGTCCAGAAGACCACGCATGCCTTTGTGCAGGTGCCCCCGTATAGGCAGGGACTTGTTCTCAGGTGGCTGTGCAGGGGGAGCTACAGGTGCAGCTACACATCTGAGCGTGCTCTGCCCTTGGCCAGCCTGCAGGGCACACAGGTGAATGGTCTTCCACACACCATCACTGCCCCGCCCAGCTGAGAGAAAGAAGGGCCCTGAGAGACCATTGAGTTCCACTCCCACCCCCATAGGACAGTGAGGAAAAGTGAGGCCCACAGAGGGGAGAGGTGGCTCAAGATTACATCGTGAGTCCGTGGAGGGTCAGGACTAAGGTTCAGTGAACAGTGAGCATTTTTGGAAAGCCTATGGTATATGTGGCAGGGCGCGGGGCACTAAAGAAACCGCCACCTGGGAGCCAGGACTAAGGGGCAGAGGGAGTCTGACCTGGATGTGAGCAGTCGGCTCCAGAGCCGGAGGGGTTTCCTCTGCCTTTGTGGGGAGGACATTAGGGAAGTCTTCTTAAGGAAGGAAACACTTATGCTGAGCTTTGAAGACTGATTGAAAACTCAGTAGATGGAGAAAGGGGCAGGGGCCAGGTAACCAAAGGAGGCACGGGCCTGAAACAGGCTGGCAAGTCTGGGAAGCTATGAATCATGTGGTTTGGCTGGAGAGGAGAGGAGAGTGCAGAGTAGGGGTGGAGTGAAGCGGGGAGATGGGCTGCCTTGATGAGGCCGTGAGGGAGGCGGGTTCTGATCACGTGGACCTTGCTGGACAGGATAGGAGTTTGGATTTTATTCTGAGAGTTGCAGGGGAATCACTGAAACAGACACAGGGTTTAGGAAGATCTCTGTAGCTACCAAGGAAAAGTGAATTCAGCATATGAATTTCGAGCACTTACTATGTGCCAGGCACCCCGCTAAGTCCCAACAATTCAGTTCAGGATGAGGCACAGTCCTAGCCTCATGGTGCAGATACAACAGACAGGTGCGCCAGGGAGAAATCTTGGCGCATAAACTCAAGAAACACTCCATTTCTGTATTCTTGTTAAGTCAGCTCCAATCTGACCCACGCTAAGCCCTGTCCTACAGGTTGGCAGCAAATGCAATCTCAACCATCCCTGGGGTCCCCTTGCCACCTCCTCCAGAGTCTTGCACAAGGACTTGTTGTCCCACTGGGGCCAAGCATGGAGGAGGCAGCACCTGTCTTCCGGCAACCTCGATCACAGAGATGCCCATTGTCTCAGTTCATGTGGTCGCTCAAGGTTCGAGGCTTGGCAACTCAGCTGATCCTCTGCCATGTTGGAGCACTGAGGCTAGAACCCTAGTGCCTGGGCTCCTTCTCTGCGCCCTCTCCCTCCCCCGTGTACCACTCTCCGTCCTCCAAAGCTCCTGCCACCAGTCAGGGGTGGGGCTGCTAGACACATATCCCTACCACTCCTAGGATCCCCCTTCTGTCCACTCTGCAGCTAGCTGCTCTGCCTCCGTTCTCTGCCCTCACTGGCCCTCCTCTTCTCCCCATCCCTTGGGAATGCCCAGCACAGTCACTTCCAGAAGGTTAGCTTTTTCCAAAGTCAGGATGAGCCATCAGACTTCAAACAACTTTTGTGTTCAGCCCTGCACACTTCCCCGAGGCCAGGAAAACCAAAGGGCTGGGCTATCAGCATGGAACTGGGAGGGGAGCAAAACAATGAACATCTCTATAAATTATCCTGTCACAGGAGTGCATAAATGATGAGACCCAGGGAGTGACGCTCTGAGAGGGGCAGGGAGGCACCCAGGACTGTGGGAGCTCAGACAAGGGACACCAAACTCATTCTGAGAGGGGGCCAGGAAAGGCCTCCCAAGGAGCAGAGCTTCTGCCAGCCTGAGCCTTGAGAACAGCAAGGAAGAGTGTTCCAGGAGAAAGGAACAGCAGGTGGGAAGGCCTCTTGGTGAGCGCCAGCAGGGATGTGTGAACTGACAGCTGGCCTGTGTGAAGGAGATGGGGTTAAGTGGTGAAAAGCCTTCTAAGTCCCCAGCCAAGGTCTGGCTGTTCATCTTGATCATTAAAAAAAAAAAAAAAAAAAAGGAAAGATATTAATCAAGGAAGTGACAGGACCAGATTTCTGATTCAGAAACTCTAGTTGGCTAGCAGTAGAAGAATGAAGGGGGAAAGGGGAAAGTTGGAGGCAAGGGCAGCAGTTGGCAGGAGCTGCAGAGATCCAGGCAAAGGAGGGCAGCTGCCTGAACCCCGGGGTGGTGGCCTGGATGGGCAGAAGGGGACACCATCCATATGGATAGGGGGAAAGGGGAGGACAGAGCTTCAAAAGACTATCTGGGGCCAATCCCTGAGATGGAGCAGATTGGGTTGGGGAGGATGGTGGGGGTAGGGGTCAGCAGGACCCCCAGGGAGAGGAAGGATTCCAAGTGCAAAGAGCACCTCCCCCTCACCCCAACTCTGCATCCCCTCTGCGATTCCCAAACTTCCCACTAGATGGAAGGCTGGTGCTAAGAGACCAGCTCCTCCCCCCAATCCTCTGCCCCCCCCCCCCCCCCCGGAATGGGCCTTCACTTGGGCCTCTCCAAACCCTGAACTCGCCAAGAGAGCTCAAGCATTTGGGGCCATCAGCTGCCCCCCACTCCCCAGCACTCAACCTCTAGGGTCCAGTGGTGGGGGTATCTGCCCAGAGACGTCTGCCTCAGGTGCCTCGGCATACCGCTCTGTGCCCGCGAATACAGCAGTGTTTCTGTGTTCCGAGGGGCCTCAGCCACTTGGGCCTCAAAAAGCGCCGGGCTAAGCAGATACGCCCTCAGCTTAGAGACCTCCCTGTCAATGGCGTTGTTGTTGACCGCCACCCCCCCGACGCTCTCCTTTTCCCCAACCCCACGCTGGGGGAGGAGGCACCCATTCCTGTCTCTTCCGTCCCGGCCTCCCGAGGCAGGCCCAGGTCCAGTCCCAGGCCGTCAGACGCCTGGCATCTAGGCCGTTCTGGACCTTGGAGGCAGGATGCAAGGTTGGCCAGGGCCTGGCGGAGCCAGATGGGAGGCGGGGCCTAGTGTGGAGTCCGCACAGCCAGCGGCCGTGGGTGTGGCCCAGGGGGCGTGGCCAGAGTAGGCTGGAGGTGTGGCCGACGGCGGGATGTGATCCGGGATCCCCCAGCTTGGAAGCCTCCTCTCCTCCTTCCCTAGCCGCTTGGCTCTCGCCCTGGCCCCCAGTCCCATAGCCAGCCAGACCCGCCGTCGCGAGGCTCCTGGCCCTACTTAAGAGAGGTCATTTCTCTGGGGAGGCCGCGCCCAGCTCCTTGGAACTGCCAGGCCTTGCAGGGAGGCGGGTGGAGTGGGGGACGCATTCTCGGGCCTACACCTCACCCCCTGTAATTCTCCCCACCTGGTATTGTGTTTCCATTCTTTTCTAGGCAGACAGCTGGAGGGCCTAGGGCTTGAGCCCTGAGCGGGAGGAGCTGGTCAGGCGCCTGCGCCCCTATGAGGCACGCCCCCCCTTTCCTGCCCCTCTGCGCTCAAGCCTGGAGCCTGCTCTAAAAATAGACACAGGCGCCAAAAGTGCCCATCCAGGAGGGGGTCTGGGATGCCTGAGTCATCCTGCACCCGGGGCCTCCCCTCATCTCTGGGAGTCGGGGCCAAGTTGATGGCCAGGAATCACTCCGGCTCTGTTGGCTGGACTCTGCACTCTTGACCGTGCCTTGTCCCCCTCCCAGGCCCCAGGAACTGGCCAGGCGATGGGAGGCCAGGCTGGGCAGGCGTAGCGGTAGCAGCTACAGCCGGGAAGAATTAGGAGTTCCCGGCCCTGATTTATTTAGTTGTTTTTGTGCGTCTGGCGAGGGTGTCCCCCCTCCCCCACATCCCTGGCGGGGCAGTCAGGTCTACACCTGCCCTTCTCTCCGCCCAGGCCCACAGGGCTGTTCGAGGCTTCTGGGTGGGGACCTGGGCTCAGAGCAGCAAGAAAGTCCCAACTTGGATCTTACAGATTCTGGAGTAACCACCCCATTCTACAGAGGAGAAAACTGAGTCCCAAGGGAGGAAGGGGTCTATCACAGAGCCTGTAACAGCCCTCCATTTAAATCTAGCTCTGCCTCTTTGCAAGCCACTTCTTAGGGCCAGTTTCCTTACTGTAAAGTGCTCAAGTTGAGGATGACCGCCATTCACCTGTAAAATGAGAATCAGGAGAGACACTTAGGATTGCCCTAATGATTAAAATTAATTTTTATTTTAAAAGATTTTATTTATTTATTTGAGAGAGAGAGAGAGGGAGAGAGAACACAAGAGCTAGGGAAGGAGCAGAAGGAGAGGGGGAGAAAGATCTTCTCCAGCAGACTCGTGATGAGTGCAGAGCCATATGTGGGGTTTGATCTCACGACCCTGAGATCATAACCTGAGCCAAAGCCAAGAGTCAGATGCTTAACCCAATGAGCTACCCAGGCACCCTGAAAATTAGTTTTTAGAAAGCAGTAGAGGAGTATTGAGAGTTTCTTGCTCCTGGGTTGGATCCCAGTCCAGTAAGTTCATGACTATCTCTGGTACCTGTTTTTTCTCCCCTCCCCTCAGAGCCACTCAGAGAAGGTGGTGTGGCGTGGTCACAGGGATGCTGGGATGGGTGTGGAACACTTGACTCTGAATGGGTGGGACCGGGGTGGGGGGTAGTTGAGGAGAGGGGGCATTGCATCCTGGGCTTTGTCCAGGTCTGGCTCACCTGACCCTCTTTCCATTTCTGAGGAGAGGGCATGTTTGGGTCATTACAGGTTTAAGACCTGCAAATGTGGGGGAATGGAAGGTGCTCAAGAGTCCCCAAAGTTCAGCTTTATCTTGTTGCCAAAAGGCAGGAAGCTCCCCACTCCCTGGCCAAACAGTACATCAAAGCAGACCCTGGCCTTGAACCCAGGTCCCCAGTCTTAGGCTCTTTCCCCCTACCTTCCAGCCACCTGTGCTCTTTGTCAGGCCTTCTCTGGATGGTCAAGGCTGATGACACTCCAGCTGATTTTATTTCATTACATATTATTTGTTATTTAGGTTTCTTCATGGAGGAAAAAAAACAACCGCCCTGACTTCTATCTGTCAGAAATGTCAGTGACCTCTCAAAGCGACATGAAACCAGCTGTGTAAATAGTGAAGGGGATGGGGGGGGCGGGGGGGAGGGGGGACTGTCAGATATGAATGTGGGTGTGAGGTATGGGGCCAGAGTCCCTGGTGAATTACTAGCCCTCTCCAATAATAATAATAATGTTAATAACGAACCTTTTTTGAGTGTTTATATGGGCTTGGCTTAGTTTCATGCATTATCTCGTTTAATCCTCCCCCAGATTCCATGTGGCTAGGTGTTGTTATTATCAACCCCATTTTATAAATATGGAAACTGAGGGCTCAGAGAGTTGAAGGAATTTGCCTAAAAGACCAAAGCCAGGAAGTAGCAGAGCCAGGATCAAACCTCTCCGACCTTTGATTTGCTTTTCTGCCTTGATGAAAAAGTTGCATTTTCACCCCCAACTTTCCCTTCCCCTGCCCACTCCCTGAAGTTCCCTTCTTAGCCCTGCCCCAGGGCAGGCTACTGGGAGGAGGTGGGGCTGGGTAACAGCGAAGCTTCTCTCCACCCAGAGATTCCAGGATTCAAAGAATTTACGATTCCAAGTGTCTGAGGCTTTTGCATGCAAAGAAAGAATCTGGGAGTCCCTGGATGCTCTCTTCCTAACCACACCAGCCGGAGGAGACTCCTCCGCCTGCCCTCCAGGGCGGGGAGTGTGTTTGTTCCAGGACCTGGGCTCCTCTTTCATTCACGCAGCAGCGCATCCAGGATTTGTGAGGCACTTAGTCTCTGGCATAGGCTCTGGGGATAAAATGGCAGCAAAAGCAGCTCCTTGTATGGCTTACAGTCCAGCACGGCACAAAGACGCTCAGCTAAGTCAGTGGGTGATAACTGATTGCACCCCTCATTCTTCTAAACCTCTGTTGAGATGTGCCTTTTCTGAGAGGCTGTTCCCTACCCCGTCCTGGGGTCCTGGGAAGGAAAGTGAAGACAGTCTCAAACCCAAGGGTGTAAGGGCAGGCAGACAGGGGAGCCTATCAAGAGACCGTGCGTGGCGGTGGTGAGGGCTATTCTCTCCTCGTTTGCACGGGATTGCTGCCTACTCTACTGAGTTCCAGGAGCCGTGCTTAGCTCTTTCACCGTATCATCTCACGGACCCTTCACAGCGCCCTTGGGAGCTGCGAACAATTCTGTTTTACCAACAAGGAAATAGAAGCTCCCCACTGTCCCCGGGGGTAGGGGTGAGGTGATTTGCCAAAAGTCATCCAGCTTGTAAGTCAGGGGAAAGGTGGAGGGTGAACCCAATTATCCTGGGGCTAGAGGCCCTACCCTTACCTTCTATTCTGAGTTCTTGCTCAATTTTTCCGTGAAGAAACTAACACCCGAAAGGTATTAGAGGTTGTCTCAGAGTGGCACAGCATAGCAGGAGTAAGCTGTGCTGATTGCTTGGCTATAAACTCTTCCACCAGGACCTCCGGTAGCCAACACTAGCCCCTACAGGGATTACTGGAGGTGGGCAGGGCTTGGAGGAAGGCTCAGGGCCAGGTCAGCCTGGGGGTCCTTGATGCTGCTTGTGCCCCTCCTCCCCATCCTACTCCAGGAGGCCCTGTGCTGTGGCTCAGAGGCCCCTTGGGGTGCCTTGATAAATGAGGGCTACATCCCACTGCCCCTTCTGTGCTTGTTCTGAGATACCATCTCTGTTCAAGCCCAGGGAGGTGGCCCGTAGACAGGAGAAGAGGAAGCATCAGTCCTTCACCCTCTGGAAGCTTCCAGTCCGTCTGGGGAGGCGGGGATTTTCCCAGCTAGAGGATCGTTTTGCCAGCAAGCATCTCTGAGCATTGACTAGGTGCCAGCACCTTGAGAACAGCTTTCCCTTTGTCATTATCCCCTTCAATCCTTCCAGGAAACTGAAGTGATAGATGTTACCATTATCTCTCTGTTTCTCAGAGGAAGAGGTTAAGCAACACCCCCCCCCATGCCCCCATCCTTCTGTTACAGAGCCAGCAACAGCCAGAGCCAGGATTTGAACCTGGGGACACGTGATCTGACACCAGGCTCTGTTGCAGGGGTTCTCCATGTGGTCCCTGGGCCAGCAGCATCCGCACAACCTGGGAACTTACTCAAAAAGCAAGCTCTACTGAATCTGAAACCCTGGGGGGTGGGGCTGTGTGGGACCAGTTCTCCAAGCTTGAGGACCTCTGCTCTCCTGCTTTGTAGCACTTGGGCGACTGCAGGTGACCTGATTCAGAACCGAAGCCCTGGGAGCTGAGTTCAGATCTCTGCTCCACCATTTCCCAGTCCTATGACTTGAGCCTTCAGTCTTGAATCCTTGCCTTTCTGGCCTGTAAAGAGGTCAAAATAATGCTTTATTTCCTAGAATTGCTGCTGGCTGTGTTACATGAGAGGGTAGATCCCACTTGACAGATGAAAACAAAAACAAAAAAACCAAAAAACCCAGGAAGCTCAGAGAGGCCAAAGGACTTGCCCAGGACCGTGCTGTGTAGACTCTTTCCCAGACAGCACTCTGCCCTGTGGGTCTGTCCCAAAATGACCAGTTCAGATCTGGCTTTGTCCTTGCCAGCTGTGTGACCT
Source organism: Taxidea taxus jeffersonii (assembly GCA_003697995.1). Taxonomy (NCBI): domain Eukaryota; kingdom Metazoa; phylum Chordata; class Mammalia; order Carnivora; family Mustelidae; genus Taxidea; species Taxidea taxus. The sequence goes on along the minus strand of RCUC01037992.1, from coordinate 2,442 downwards.
TGAGCTGATGACTCACTTCTCTCTGCCTGCATCCCCGCACTTGGAACGGGCATCGCGATTGTGCCCGGGCCTGCTGTGGCTGTTGCGAGACTCAAATGAGTTTCTCCATGTTTGGTCCCAGCCAGTGCTTTAGAAAGGCCCAATAAATCTTAGCTGCCGCTATTAAAGGCAGAGCCAGGATCGCCGCTAGTGTCTTCTAACGGCCCCCACCCCTGCTCAGAGTATGATGAAGACTTTACAGGCGGTCAGAGAGCATGGGAATTCCGAGGAGCCGAATTTTTCCCTCGGGGTAGAGCAGAGTTTCTCCACCTTGCCGCTGCTGGCAGGTGGACCCAATAATTCTTTTATTGTGAGGGACTGTCCTGTGCCTCACAGGAGGTGTCTATATCATATCCTATCACGGGATGTATAGCAGCACCCCTGGGCGCTATCCCCCGGATGCCGGTAGGCACGCCCCCAAGTTGTAACAGTCAAGAGTGTCCCCAGACATTGCCCAGTGTCCCATGGGGAGCAGAATTGCCTCGGTGGAAAACTAATGAGGGAGAATCATCAGACAAGGGGCTGCGAGGTGTCCTAGCACACCAGGTGAAGTGGGCTCATGGGGGGAGTCTACAGTTTACCTTATGCCATGCTGGGGAGGCGGGGGCCCAGGATCCCAGAGTGGGTAAAGGTAGGACTGGAATCCAGAACTCTTGTGCCTGTCACCTCCCAATAGTTCCCTCAGAACAAGCAGGCCGAGCCCAGGGGACAATCAAGTTGGGGTTCATGATGCCTACTGTGTTCTCCCTCCTAACGCCCTCCCCCACCCCCGTGACCACCTGCCCTGCCATCACCATATCTGCAACAGCGACTGTCAGAGTCTGTGCCTACCTCTCTGGGAGCTCTGGGATGCCATGAGCTATTGAAATCTGCCCATCTGGTTGGGCATCTGTAAATGTTGCCAGGGTCAAGGCTGTGTGTGCGGAGCTCTCCGTGGTGGCCCTGCAGGGGAGGTGGGCATCAGAGAGGCGGAGTGGAGCGCTGGCCCACCCGCTGGGCCCATAAAGCTGCCGCTGGAGGTGAAAGATGTGTCTCCCCGCCACAGGGATGTGGACAGCCGTGGAGATGGGGCAGCGGGGCTGATTTAAGGCAAAGAGGTGGAGGGAGGACAAGAAGCAGAGTCAGAGAGTCAAAGAAACAGAGACACCGGCAGAGAAAGACAGGGAGAAACAGAGACAGGGTGAAGGGAAGCAGAGAACAGGGCAGCTCGGAGATAAAGAGAGGCAGGAGACAGGGACATGGAGATACAGAAAGGGGGAGAAAAAGACAGAGACCAGAGAGACCCAGAAAAACAGGGATTCGGAGTTGGAGATGGAGGTCCCCAAACAGCACCCAGGAGAGTTTGAAGCAGAGAGGCAGAGGCGAGAGGGAGCTGCAGGGGGCCCAGCGGCACAGGGAAGAAGGCAGGCTAGAGAATCCTAGAGTGACACAGACCCAGAGCAAAAAGGACAGAGACAGCGGGAGACAGCCAGAGTCATAAGGAGATGGGACAGAGCATCCAAAGGAAAAGGAGTGTGACCTTGGTCCTCGGGTCTCAGCATCTCCTCCGAGGCCCAGAAGCTGCGCGCCTGTGGGTGTTTCTGCACGTGTGTTCGCTCACACCCATGCTGGTGTGTGATAACTCCTGTAGGCGTGCATCTGTGCCTGAGGGCTGGGACAGTGCCAGCGTGCATTTCCCCACGACCTCACCAGGGGACACCTCTGGGGTTCCAGGCTCAGCTGTGGGCTGGTGAGGACCAGCGGGTGGACACGGTCCCTCATGGAGGCTCTTGCTTATTAGGAGAGAAAGACAGCACACACACACACACACACACACACAGAACACTGCAGCTATGCAGAGATTTAAAACAGATTCATGTGATCGGGAGCCACTTGAGATTCCTCTGGATATGGTGGTCAGGGAGGGCCACTCGAGGAGGTAACTTTGAGAGGAGACCTATCAAAGAGCCAGTCCAGCAAAGATTGGGGCAAATACTTCCAGGCAGAGGGAGGGGTTGGTACAAAAGCCCCCAGGGGAACATCCACCTGGCCAATCCGGGACTGAGAATGGAAGCCAGTGGGGCCCCAGCTTCCAGAGCGAGGTTGCTGGACAGGAAGGTGGAGGCCAGGTCATGACGGGTTCTGAGGAAGGCCAAGGAAAAGATCTGGGGTTTTATTCTAGGTGAAATGAGAACTGAAAAATTGAAGCAGGAGCATGAACGTAACAGCGACAGATTTGGAAAGGCCTTGCTGGCTGCTGGGTGGGAGGTAGGAGTTGGGGGTCTCCTGCAACAGTCCAGGCAGAAGCGGGTGTGGCTTGGGTGAGAGTGGGGGAGAAGTGGGGGGATGCAGGCTGTATTTTGGAGGCAGAGTCAACAGGACTGGATGGGGGGCGGGGGGAACCAAGGATGACTCCTAGTTTTT
>RCUC01037946.1:0-12718 GCA_003697995.1 Taxidea taxus jeffersonii | reverse complement strand
AAAAAAAAAGAAGGCTAGAGATGGTTGATGCCAAGTAAAGTGCAGAGGCTTGAGTTATTCTAGCAAACAGAAGAGAGCCAAACAGAAGGAAGAGGCTACTAAGAGTGGGCACGCAAGCCTGGATATATTACGGAAGGCCAAAAGGTCGGATGTTTGAGCAGCTGTATCTTCACATCTGTCAGCCTCACTGAGACCACACTTCTCCTAGGTTACTCCCAGCCACTCAGTGTGGCTACCACAGCTGAGCCTGTCCAGCACTGGGCTCCTCTAAAGGGATGGCTGAGACTTTCTCAGAACTGCACTGTGACTTAGGGTCTCCCTAGCTGTTCCTTCGTTTCCTGATCTCATTTCCTGGGTCTCAGACCTGCACTGGGGCCCCAGGGCTCTCCTACCTATTCCTGCTCCCTTCTCCCTTCATGTTCACAAGCATTTCCGCCAGTGAATCTTTGGCATGTCTAATCTCATCTGGGTCTGCTTCTTAGAGGATGTGAACCTCAAAAGCACACAACTCAGCTACAGGTGGGAAGTTCTATTGGCTCCTTTCCTCCCTGAGTCTGCGTCACCCCTCCCTGTTGCCTTGAGTGTCTAGCAGTCTTTGTTGAAATCTAGACATTTTAGATAATACATTTAAAGCAACTCTGGATCCTGATTTTTCTACCCACTGAAGACTGTTGGTGCAGTTTTGTTTGTGTCTTTTTTATTTTAAGATTATATTTATTTATTTATTTGTCAGAGAGAAGGAGAGGGAGAACACAAGCAGGCAGAGTGGCAGGCAGAGGCAGAGGGAGAAGCAGGCTCCCTGCTGAGCAAGGAGCCCCATGCGGGACTCAATCCCAGGACTCTGGGATCATGACCTGAGCTGAAGGCGGTGGCCCAAATGACTGAGCCACCCAGGCGTCCCTGCTTTTGTTTATTTCTTTGTCAAGTGATTTACCTGGCAAGATCTGTGAAATCTTGTCTCCTCTGTGGTTTGCACCTGCTGATGTCTCTGCTTTGTGTTTTTGGGTTTTTAAAATAGTCTTGTTTTTATTTTTGAGCTTGCTTCTTTAAAGTCACTCCTGTGTCTGCATTGCTTCATTTAGACAGAGGTTGGATAGAGGTAGGACTCAACCACGTCAAGTCAGTAAGTCTCCTGTTCTTTACTGGATAAATATGTACAAGGGTATAGCAGGCGACATTCTCAGTTTGTGTCATTTTCAAATTTACCCAGGCTTCTGCTCTCTGATGGGTCCTATTGTGTCTCCTATGCGCATATGCTCAGCTTTAGGGTCAACAAGGCATTGTAACTGCTTTGGGATTTCTCCAGTATAAGCAGCACATACACACAGACCAGCAAGAAATATGCCTTCTCCAACAATGACTACAACCTCAGGCTAGCAGAGCTGTGAGCCTTTCTACTCAAGTACTGTTGTGATTGTCCCTTTTGCCAATAACATCATTGGGTGCAGTCTTTTCCCACCACACTGCACTAAGCAAGCCCCTTTGCCAGTCAGGGAGAAGCTACTGGTCCTTGTGACCTGCTCTGCCTTGGAACATTCCCTTGACTGCTGAGCTGAGGGAAGCGGGGGTGTCTGAAGTCCAGAACACTACAGATTCCCATGTTCGCACGTGGGAAGTTATACAGATTTTCAAATATAAAGGCTTCTCAGATTCTTGTGTGCTTTTATTAATTTTCAGACTGTTAAGGATGATTTGTTTGCTAATTTTTTCCAGCTTTATAGTTGCTTTTCAGGTAGAGGATTTGCCAATCCCCTCACTTGGCTATAACCGGGAATTCCATCTCTACAATAGCTTCTTTTTGTGTGTGTGCTCATTTAAATTCCAGTTAGTTAACAAATAGTGTAATATTAGGTTCAGGTGTACAGTATAGTGATTGAACACACCCATACGTCACCTGGTGCTCATCACAACACATGCACTCCTTAATCCCCATCCCCTGTTTCACCCATCCCCCTGCCTACTTCCCCTCTGGTCATCATCAGTTTATTCTCTATAGTTACAAGTCTGTTTTTTTGGTTTGCTTCTCTCTTTTTTACCCCCTATGATCATTTGTTTTGTTTCTTAAATTCCACATATGCATAAAATCGTATGGTATTTGTCTTTCTCTGACTGACTTATTTCACTTAGCATAATACCTCAAGGTCCATCCACATTGGTGCAAAAGCCAAGATTTTATTCCTTTTTATGGCACATCTTCTTTAGCCATTCATCAGTCGATGGACACTTGGGCTCTTTCCATAATTTGGCTATGGTTGATAATGCTGCTATATAAACATTGGGGTGCATGTATCCCTTCAAATTAGTAAAATTACTAATTTGTAAAAACACTATTTCCAGGGGCTACATGCACCCCAATGTTTATAGCAGCATTATCAACCATACCCAAATTATGGAAAGAGCCCAAGTGTCTACAACAGCATCTGAGTTGTTATATCTGATCTCCCAAGTCCAGAATGAAGTCTAAGTGATCATTCTAAAATACAAATATGATTGTATCTCATAATTTAAATCCTTCAATGGCTTTCCATTTTCCTTGACATGAGATCCTTGTAAGACTCATAATCTGGGTTCTGTTTGCTTTTCTAGCTTTCTTTTTACTCCTTCTCGCTAGAAGCCTTTGCTTTGACTGGACTAGACATCACTCATGCTATACTTTCTCCATGGGACTCCCCATATGTCTTTCTCCTTGCAACACTCACAACCTACCTCCAACTCCCTCCTTCTCCCTCTAAACTCCCCAGCCCTAGGTTTTACTTTCCTGACTGACTGTTGCCCTTCAGATTTCAGTGTAGGTATCATTTCCTTCCAGGATTACCCTTACTTCACTCACCCCTCTCCATTCCAGGTTTGGTTTCTTTGATCTGTGTTCCCAACACCTGCCACATTTCCCCTATTCTAGACTTGATTATGCTGCTGAAGTCATTGCTGTTTAATGGTCTCTTCCACTAGAGTGTTAAACTCCAATGGGGCAGAGACAGTGTTCATTGCTGGAGTCTTAGCCCTCAGACCAATACCAGTTTGACTCAGCAAAACACTTGTTTAATGGTAACAAATGAGGAGTTCTGCTTAAATCAGGAGTCCACAAAGTCTTTCTGTAAAGGACCCATCCAAACTACTTTAGGCTTTGTGGACCATCAAGTCTCTGTTGTAACTGCTCCACTCAGCTGCTTTAGCATCCATAGAAAATATAATGAATTGGCATGGACTTGCTCCAGTAAAACTTTGTAAAACCTGGTGGCTGGCCCATGGGCTGTTGTTCACAAATCTCTGAATTAAATGAGTGAATGGTAGGTGATTATGAAGAGTTTCAATGAATTAATGGAACCCTAATGTGTAGTTCTTTTGTAAATAATTAAAATCCATTTTCCCTACCTTTGATCTAACCCAGAAAAAAAATAATTAGCATTTTCCACATTATAATTCATCATCAGAAATAAAATTATGTCCTTTAATATTTTAATACAAAAATGGTCACAGGGAATGTTAGGTTCTTCTTTGTCTCTCTTCATTTAATCTTTCTTTTTTTATTTTTCATAATTTTGCATAATCCAAAGCACAAGTTTAAAGAAAGAAATAAAGATAGTTAATTAACATGGTTAAATGACAGTTTACACAGTGTGTTAAGCATAATTGTAAAGAAATTTGTGAATTAGGAATATCATTGGAAAATGATATTTTGATGTTTTGAAGCTCAATCTATATGACATTATATCCTTTTTCTTCCTTTTACCTACTTAATAATACTAGGTTTTATACTAATACATTTCCTTTTATAGCAATGTAGTCCATTAATTAAATGAGAATTGGTGTGTTATTAGATCAATACTTGCTCTTTAAGAATCATTGTATTCTGGGGACGCCTGGGTGGCTCAGTGGGCTAAGCCGCTGCCTTTGGCTCAGGTCATGATCCCAGGGTCCTGGGATCAAGTCCTGCGTCGGGCTCTCTGCTCGGCAGGGAGCCTGCTTCTCCCCTCCCCTCTCTGCCTGCCTCTCTGCCTACTTGTATGATCTCTGTCTGTCAAATAAACAAATAAAATCTTAAAAAAAAAAAAGTCAACTGACTAAAAAAAAAAAAAAAAAAAAGAATCATTGTATTCTGGGAGAGCCTGGGTGGCTCAGTTGGTGGAGCATCTGACTCCTGATTTCAGCTCAGGTCATGATCTCAGAGTCATAGGATCAAGCCCCACGATGGGCTCCACACTCACTGGGGAGTCTGCTTGAGATTCTCTCTCTCCCTCTGTCTCTCCCCCTGCTTTCTCTCTCTCAAATGCTAAATAAATAAATCTTGAAAAAAAGAATGACTGTATTCTGTTCTATGACTTTACATGTATAATTATGAAGAAAACCTACTTCAGTTAGAAAATATCTTTATAACTACTAGCAATTATATTTTTATTACTAGCTATAATATTAATTAATATAACATTATTACTAGCAATATACATTATTATCATGGAGATAATTCATTCTATTCCTTATAAAACTGGATTAGTATTTCCACTTTTGATCATGTATTGGGTATTTGCCCCAAATATATATATAGAAAGGAGCAAAATATTGGAGTTCATCAGTAGCATCTGAATACATATTTAGTTTGTAAGCTTTAAAAATTAGCATTCTCTGGGACGCCTGGGTGGCTCAGCCTGTTAAGCATCTGCCTGTGGCTTGGGTCATGATCTCAGGGTCCTGGGGTGGAGTCCCACATCGGGCTCCTTGCTTAGTGGGGAGTCTGTTTCTCCCTCTGCCTGCTGCTCCCCCTGCTTGCGCTCACTCTCTCTCTGACAAATATATAAATAAAAATCTTTAAAATAAAGAAAGTAAAGCTTTAAAAAGATAAAAAATGAAAATTAGCATTCTCTGAATTCACTTCCAGGATGTGTTTTTATCTCTTAAGAAATGAGACATCTTATTCAAGTTTTTTTTTTTAAGATTTTATTTATTTATTTGACAGAGAGAGATCACAAGTAGGCAGAGAGTCAGGCAGAGAGAGAGGGGAAGCAGGCTCCCTGCCAAGCAGAGAGCCTGATGCGGGGCTCGATCCCAGGACCCCGAGATCATGACCTGAGCCAAAGGCAGCAGCTTAATCCACTGAGCCACCCAGGTGCCCCTTATTCAAGTTTTTTATTAGAATTTTTTTAAAGATTTTATTTATTTGACAGAGACCACAAGTAGGCAGAGAGAGGAGGAAGCAGGCTCCCCACTGAGCAGAGAGCCCAATGCGGGGCTTGATCCTAGGACCCTACGATCATGACCTGAGCTGAAGACAGAGGCTTTAACCCACTGAGCCACCCAAGCGCCCCAGAAATTTTTTTTATGAAAGAAAAATTGTTGGGGCATCTGGATTGGTCAGTTGTTTGAGTGACTGACTCTTGGTTTTGGTTCAGGTCATGATTTTGGGGTCATGAGATCAAGGCCATGGCAGGCACATGCTCAGCAGGGAGTCTGCTTGAGATTCCCTCTCCCCCTCCCTCTCCCTCTGTTCCTCCCACTGGTGTGTTCTAGCTCCCTCTTGCGCTCTCTCTCTCTCTCTCTAAAATAATAAAAAATAAATATTTTTTTTCAAAAAGTAAAATTGGTCTCAACTACTTCTAGAATCTCTTAAGGTATTCATTTGCAACCATTTTTAGTAATGAAGCATACAGTGAGAATTCATGTAACAGGGATTTCTTTGTTGATATAGAGAAAAATCTGATGTGATATTTCTGCTGTCACTTTCTACTCTTGGGGAATTTTGAGAAAAGACTCAAGGGAACAAGGAGAGATTACCTGGGTAATCTTGCCTCTAGCAATTTTAGGCAAAAGACCAAAAGTCTTACATGTTTACATCAGGTACTTCAAGATCAATCAGTTCACAATAGGTGGCTAAACTGATAATTTGTTTTATCTTGGTGGTTCATTTAATTGTAGTCATTAAAGCTTAGTGAAAGAAGTGTTCTAAAAACTCAGCAATTAGTCCTGGGAAAATTACATAAACAAAAACTATTTATCTCAGTGTGAAATCCAATAAATACCACAGTAAAGATAAGAGTTTCCAATTAAAGGAAGGCCATATGTCTATACCTTCACACAAAGGTATCTGAGAACCAGCTGAAACTGTATCTGTGTAAACTCAGGAACATACAAGGATTACATGTAGACTCCTTCTTCTAACTGAATTTGTACACAAATTGAGATAATGTTCCTTATCTTACAATGGCACTTCTGAAATCTCTCTCTTAATAGGTGTTACTAAAAAAAAAAGGAGTTCTATGGTCAAATACAATGGGATATTCTGTATTAAACAGAATAAAGTAGTTGGCTTTATTTCCTAGGGGACTTCTCTGATCTTTGAATATGCTAAAATGTACACTAGACTATCTGGGAGAAGAGCATAGTATTTTGCAAGCTTATTCCCATGAAGCTCCATTTTCCTCTAAATCTCTATTAGTGTGATGAGGAATCATTCCTTTTAAAAAATAAGGTTAGAAGACCCTTTATAACATGACTTTTTAAATGAACTTGTTATTACTTTTATATTCTACCTTACTTTTTGTAAGATACTTTTTATAGCACCTTTAAAAAGTGTTTTTGAACTTGAAGTTGTAAGAATAGTAGAAAGAACTTTTATTTACCCTTTACCTAATTCTTAGTTTGCCACATTGCTTTTTATTCCCTCTGCCTCTTTTTTCTTCATTCTTGTCTCTACTTATCAATGTAGCTAGCTACTTACCTACCTGCCTATCCACCTAGCACTATTTTGTCATGGAATCATTTGAATGTAGTATCTTTTTACCCCAGTGCCTAGCACCATGCCTGAAACATCACAGAAACTCTTTAAATGACTGATGATTAGTGAGTGATGCCTTTTAGAACATTAACTAAACAAAGCTCAATTATAAAAGGCCATTCTGGGATAACTATTGAAATGTGAAGTCTTTATCCTTTATGAAAACCAGTGAATCAGTTTTAAAAGTCAGAAATATCATCTTACTATTTCTTTTTTTTTCCACCTTACGATTTCTTAACAGTTACAGCATTTGAAAGTTTCCTAACTGAGAATCAGAACAAATGCCTATGTTTTCTTTTTCTGAATTATGAATGAGCTCATGTGATGAACTAAAGCCAGATACCTTGCCTTCTATTCCATTCCAGGACCAGTATGTCCAGTCCTGTGGTCTCCAGCCAGCTGGTATACTTACTTATTGAATAAATTAAAACCTACACAGCCCACTGAAAGAGACACTGAATTCTGTCAGTTGGGTCTTTTCTGTGATTCTTTCCTCAGTGTATAACTTTGCTCTTTCAGCTTTCTCCTTCAGTTTTATTTCTCCATCCAGAATAAATTTTCTCTAGTATTGGCACATTTAAAGCTTAGAGAGACTTGTTTATTGGTATAAAGAAAAACCCCCTGTTAACGTGGTTGCATTCAATCAGTTAGTACTTAAACCTCTTTCTAATCAGTTTGGAGAATAACAAGAATGTTGAATATGCAAAGTAGAGGTTAACAGACAAATATAATGTGATTAATTCAATTTTAAGAATGCTAAATGCCTCTATTTACACTAGGGGCCTAAAGTAGTCAAATTCATTGAGACAAAAAGTAGAATGGTGATTACCAGGAGTTGAGGGGAAGAGGAAATTAGAAATTCTTCTGTTTGGAAAGAAGAAAAAGTTCTGGAGACAGATAGTGATGATGATTCACAAAAATAAGAATGTGCTAATGTCACTGAACTGTATGCTTGAAATGGTTAAAATGGTCAAATTTTATGTAAATTTTACCATAGTTTTTAAAAAAGAAAACTACTGAAAAAATACTTAGTTGACTATAGATTATATAAACATCCTTCTGGTTTTTAAATCCATGGTTATATTTTGCCTACATAAAATAAAATTTCACCAAATTTGTGTTTTTTAAACAATATATTTATTTCACCAAATTTGTATTTTTTAAACAATATATTTACTTGGTAAGTTTTCCACTTTCAAAAGAGAATTTAATGGAGGACTTGGGAGGTAAACATCATTTGTACCTTTCAAGTGTCTGGTGACTGGCTCATGCTTGGGGAAAACAGTATACAGTGTGGGAAAGAGTAGAAAAGCTGACATTGGGAGGTAATGAAACTCTCACCAAGAGCTAGGCAAGGAAGGTATTTCCCCTAGAGTAGGTGTGGGTCAAGAAAGAGAGTGGAGGGCGCCTGGGTGGCTCAGTTGGTTGAGCAACTGCCTTCAGCTCAGGTCATGATCCCAGAGTCCCGGGATCAAGTCCCACATCGGGCTCCCAGCTCCACGGGGAGTCTGCTTCTCTCTCTGACCTTCTCCCCTCTCATGCTCTCTCTCACCGTCTCTCTGAAATAAATAAATAAAATCTAAAAAAAAAAGAGAAAGAAAGGAAGGAAGGAAGGAAGAAAGGAAGAAAGAAAGGAAGGAAGAGAGTAGACCTGGAACCACATAAAGCAAGGGTCTTCAACAGTCACAGTCTCTGTTGGAACAGTCTCTGTGAGGAATAGAATGTGATTTGTAACTGCTTTGAGATATTGAACTCTTTCTTCATTTATGTCTTCATTTTAAAAGCTTCTTCGAGATACAAGTTTTTTATTTATCTTTCGTTTATGTTCTTTTCTTGCTCTCCACTTAGATCTAATGTCTGCGCACAAGTCCAGTGTCGGTACTGTTCTGATGATTGCTCATCTTGAAGAAGTACTCATTTCCTATTAGAGAATATTGTGGGGAAGAAGGAGGAGGCCCAAGCTGGGTAGTCCAAAGCTTTGTTCTAGGTTTGTCCTAAATGCTATCTCATCTGTTTGTTTCCTTTGCCCTAGGAGATGTCCCTCTTTCAGTTTTTGGTGTTCAAGGGCAAAAATCTCTGGCCATACTTTTTTTGTGTATGATCTGCCCATTACCACCTCCCCTCCTTCTCTTACCCAATTTCAAACATCTAGCCCCATTGACTAAAAGTTGGAGTTTAGACATGTGTAAATAGACTATGAGTACATCTTCAGCTGCAACAACCTGCCCTCTTGTTCTCCCTCTGTGCAAAGGATCAAGAGCTTGAGGTATGCAAAGGTCTGGCCAGCTCTAGTCTCCTTCCTAGTCTTAGGCCAACTTTCATAGTATTTCATAGATAATGCTTCATGGTAGGTGTGCAAGTTGTGCTATCTCTTTATTATTGTCAGCCATGTTTCATCTCTATTCTTTTCATTTTTAGACAACAATACGAGATAGTAAAAATTTAAGATGTTGCTTGAAGGAATTTCTGGATCCCTACTGTAAACCCAGATGTGAAGATGCCTCAGAAGGGAGAAAGAAAATGATGGATCTAAGAAAATATTGGAAAAGTTGAAAAGTCCCCGGAGTGAGCTCCAGCTCAAGAGCCTAGGAAGAGGTGAGTAGCCACAGATGGAAGGTAGCCTGGGTATAGAAAGAGAGCCCTGAAAGACTCTTGGCTTCTCTGTCTAAACTTGAGGTAGAAAATGAGAAGCCCAGATCAGTGAGATTAACACAAGAGTGGTCTTTGAGCTCATTAGAGTTGGGGAGGAACAAAATAAGTGTAAACGACTGAGCAGGGCCTGGGCTTCCCCACCTTCCCTCCTTCTCTCTGATGGCACACCCCAAGGACAAGGAGTTAACGACCAAGGGAGACAGCTCTAGGAAAAAGTGGTGGCAAATGAGGAGATCAGATTGCAAAGCCCTTCATCTTTCTTTTATTATGCATTCCCTTTAAGCCTGGACACAAGACTTGACTTTCTTTATCATTGATCCTATTCAACTTAGCATTAGAGTCTTAGTCAGTGAAATAGGGCAATGAAATAAATGAGTTTAAAGATTAGAAGGGAAGAAAGGAAAGTCATTACTTGAAAATGATAAGATCAGTCTACGTTTAAAAAAAAGCTGAATCAACTGGGAAATTGATAGAACGAATAAGAGAGTGTAGCAAGTATCCTTAACCCCTACTATGCCTTTACATTAGCGATAACCAACTAGAAAATGTATAAGAAATCCAGGCATCATCCACAAGAGCATTAAAAAACCTGTAAAGTAGATACTTATACATAATAAAAATTTTAATTTTTTCCCTCTGCCTCTCTCTTTCTATTTTATAGTCATCATATGCCATGGTTATAATGGTTAACAAAATGTGGTTCATAATTTTCTGTATATAAAACACGATTGTTATTGGACTAGAGAAGAAATGGACATCACCCAGAAATAGAAATAATCTAACAGAGATCCACAAAACTTTTATGGAGAAATTTTAAAAATATTATTATAGGACATAAAGGAAAGTCCAGATAGAGAGCCCTACATGTTCATTGATGGACAAAAATATTTTAATAATGTCAGTTATCTCCAAATTATTCTATAAATTCAATATGATTTAAATAAAAATCTAAGAGTATTTTTGAGACTGTCATCAAATCTATTCCAAAATGTATATGGAAAAATAAAAGTCCACAGATAAAATCCTGTGGTGACCTGTATCATAATGGGAACCAGATCCTCACTGCTTTCAAACCTAGCCTAACTGAATAACCTATCCTAGATTCCCAGTCCTTGAGGGTTTGCAACCACTTATGGTACCAATTACTATACAAACCAGCCTTCTTAGCTGCCAACAAGAAAATCCCTTCTAACTATTTTAAGCAGAAAGGGGTTTATTAAATGGTATGTACAGTTCACAGAATCATTGGGAGGGCTGATGAAACAAACTAAGCTGAGCATCCACATCGATCTATAACTTGTCCTTCAGATCAGCAGCCAAACAGACTCTCTTCCCCAGTCTCAAACTCTGAAACAACACCATGCTCCCACTTAATGTCATGTAACTATCCGCATACATGCAAAATACACTCAACCTCCCTGCAAAATCCCAACATGGTTGAAACGATGAGATACTACCTTATTCCTACTATATTATCGAAAATTAGAAAGACATTATCAAATATTAATGAGAATGTGAGGAGACAAGCTTTACATTATTGTTGGAAGAGCAAAACTGGCCTGGCTGTCCTCGAGAGAAAGAGTAGATCCTAGAGTCCTCAGTAGAATCAGCTATGCATATACGACCATGAAATCCTACTCCTGGATCCATACCCTGGGAAGACTCTCTTACAGATCCATGAGAGACTGTACAACTATATTCATCAACTGTTGCTTATTGTGTGGAGATTGAGGCCACCCAAGTGTCCATAGTGGGGATAAAAAGAAAGTAGTGAACGCACACTGGGGATGAAGGTGGGGATAAGGAATTGAGTAGAGAAAAATAATTTTGAAAGGATGGGCCTTACACAGATGTATAATGATGTGGGTTGGGGTTGATGGGATGAGGGTTTTTTTTTTTTTTAAATGAAGGAGATGTTCTCTGGTTATGGCATCCCATTTTCCAGAGTTAATCATAATAATTAAAAATTCAAAAATTGCTCTAAAGGTGCAGACACACTTCACTTTCAAACATAGTGCTGACTCACTTACATCTTCAGTCTTCTTCATCCCCAAGCTGCTTATTTTCTTGATTCCATCTAAGTCTTGGAAAAGGAAGGGGCGAGGTTAGAACAATCTTTCAAAACTCTGAAAATGGTTCTAATTGCTCTACATTTAGGCAGAGTTACTGGTTGCTTAATAGCCATTTAGAACTCTTTTTGGAAAGCAGACAGCCATTCCAGGCTATAAAGGTAGTTTCAATGAAATGTTCTTTTTGACAGAAGGAAGACATTGGAGAGTTCATATGCTATTTTAGCTGGCTCTGTGATTGCAATCACAAATCACTACATTCCAGAGAGATCCCACGAACAGGAGGTTTTTCCATTTCAGTCTAAAGGTAAAACATTATCTTTTCATTTTTCTATATACTCCAGGGAATCAAGAAATTATGAAAATGTAAGCCATAATTATAACATTTCTAAGCCTTCCTTGATGGCCAGAGTTAAGTAAGAAAAGGGAAGAGGAGAACTCTTTTGTTCTCAGTGACATTAAAATGCCCAGTCAGATAAAAATAATATTGAATTGGCTTTCTTTTGTTCAACTCTTGTAACCTCTGCAATCTCACTGCCTATTTGACCCCAAAATGAGTTAGCGTTGGAGAGCAAGATAATGACTCTCCCATAAGCTTATGAATTGCTCTAGAAGGAAACCGATTGGTGCAAAGAACTGGAATGAAATCAGAAGGTGAGTGGACTGTAGATCATCATACATTTTCCAGCTGTTCAGTCTGGCCTCCTGTTCCTTTTTTTGGTACTTTTATTTATGCACGTGTAACACCGTGAGGAAGCAGATAATATAAACAGCAAATATCTTGTGGGCCATTCGATTTGGGCTTTATATTTTCAACTACACTGATGACTGCTGGTCACATATCTCTTCCATTTGGGTGGTCTGATTTAAATGCAGAATGTCATATGAGGGATGGCAAGAATTCAGGCTTCCCGGGAGCTAATCTTTGCCATAGCTAAGGCCTGATGTGCGTGGCCTCCATTCACTGCTGAGGGAAAGCGGTCTCTTAAGTGTAGAGCTGTCTAGTAGTTGAAAATAGAATTCTTTTGAGAAGTCGAGATCCTAAGATATGAGCCATTGGCTGTTAAAAATATCTCTCCATGTGATGAAAAAGATAATCCAAAATGACTTCTTTTCCCGGATCATTTCTTCAGGCATGAATACTCTAAGAGAGGAAAGAAAAGGTGTAGTAAATTGAAATTCACAGTTGGAGCTGAACTCTAACCTATGAAACCTTTCTGAACATTCCCTC
>RCUC01037916.1:0-16890 GCA_003697995.1 Taxidea taxus jeffersonii | reverse complement strand
TTTTTTTTAAGATTTTATTTATTTATTTGAAAGAGAGAGAGAGATCACAAGTAAGCAGAGAGGCAGGCAGAGACGGGGTCGGGGGCAGGGGGAAGCAAGCTCCCTGCTGAGCAGAGAGCCTGATTCGGGGCTTGATCCCAGGACCCTGAGATCATGACCTGAGCCGAAGGCAGAGGCTTAACCCACTGAGCCACCCAGGCACCCCATTCTACCTCATTCTTAAAGAATAAACATATAGGCTTCCATGGAAAGCCCCTTCCCCCTCACACCAAAACTGTAGAAACTATAAGTTAAGTACTGAAATACATGAAGTCTTCAGAAATATTTTAACTAACAGATAAAGGATTAATAAATGAAGCAGAAACAATAAATAGTAAACATTGAGCTGTAATTACCAGAAATATATAGGTATATATAGGTTGACAACAGTTCAGATGTTTCAACTGTCAGATGAGGATAGGCCAAAACAAATGCAAAATAGTAATAAAAATAGGCTAAAGTTAAGAATATAGTTAGAAGTTCATGGAGTGCTTTCATGGAGTGCTTCTAGAAGAGCCAATCAAAATTATGATAGCACAATTGATGCATATAACAATTGAAAGAACCAAGGGTCTTTGGTCTGGAAAAACTAAGATTTACTATAGACATGACATCTGACATCTGTCCTCCAATAACTAAAGGGCTGTTCATGAACACATGGAAGAAAAATCAGGTTTATCCTGTGTGATTTCATAAGCATTTCAGAATTGAATTCACTATAGTTAGTGGTAGGTATAGGAGACAGATTTTTATCAAATGATAAAGAAAATTCTAACAATGAAACTGCTCAATAAAGCTGTATTGTGTGTAAGAAGCTCCCCATCACTGCAACTATATACAAAGAGGTGAGATTCAAATGTAACAATTGAGAGTTTCCAGACATCAGATATAGAGGGCAAGATTAAATGGCCTTAGACCTTCAATTCTGAGAGTCCTTGATTTAATTATACTTTATAACTTTCCACAGATAAAATCATGAACATAGGATGTTTGAAAATGCTTCTCAAGCCACTTCTTTTGTCTAAAATTTTAAGACTGTGTTTTCAACTTTCTGAATTTTATGGCCAAATTTATTTACTCCTGTTAGAAGCCAAGTGTAAAATTACAGGGAAACCAATGATCTGAAAGCTTTCATTAAGCAAGTCATCTCAAATTCAAAGGCCTTGCAGAAGTCAGAAAGATACTGCAAATTATTGGTGTGAGCAGGTAATTCTCACTTCTACTTTTGAAACATATCAACCTTTTAAATGTTCTTCTGTTTTCCCCATTTTGGTAAAAAACATATTATCTTACCTAAATTAGTGCTAGTTGTTGTCAAATAAATCCCATGGTAACAGTCCAATGCATGTGTTTGTGTTCAGGGGGTGTCTTTCTTCCCTCAGGCTCTTTCTGTCTTGTGGTTCTGAAGATCTAGAATATTTCAATTCAACCTTCAAAAGAGGGAGAAGAGAGTGTAGAGACTCTACTTTTTTTCTTCTTGAAAGTCATCTCAAGAATAAACCCCATTACTTCTGCTCTCATTCCACTGGTGAGAATCTTTCACATCACTTGGAAAAGAAGGGGGCTGTGAAATATATTGCTTGGTTAAGAAGATACTTTCCAATGGCAACTCTACTATATGAAAGAGAGAGTACAAATAATTATGGGACAGCTACCTGTCTGTCACATGTTGGTACAAAGATTTCTTTTCTCCATTTTGAGAGAATCAACTGTGCAAGAGTGATGCTAAATAGCTACTGAGAGTAAACTTCAGGGAAGTGGCTTGAGCTGTATCAGACACTGACAAACACAAAGAGCTGCCACTCTGCACCATAAAGGGGATGCCTGCAGTAGTGTTTCAGGCAATTGCCTTTAATGCCCACTACATAGTAGGCATTCGGGAAATACTTGTTGACCATGAACAAATGCAGAATAAGAGAGTCCTAGGTTAACAGATGTTCTGAATGTTTTCAAAAGAGAACAGAAATTTTATGTTTATATAAAATTTACTGAATTTTAAACTTTGGATCATTAAAAAAAAAAAAACACCCTTGCTACACACACAGAATACTTCCATGCTGAATTTATACTGTGGGCGACTAATCTGCAAACTCTGTATACCAGTTACCATGAAGTTTTTCAAAGGCATGCCAAACATTTTCAAACTATTCATTTTATTCAAATGATTATATTTTATAAAAAAGATCAGCAATATTGGTTTAAAGCATTTTTCCTAAGAATGTACAATCCTTCTCGTGGTTAGAAGATTTCAGAACATTATCCTCTAGACATAAATATTTGCTTAGGTATAATTTTAGATTCTGAGGAGGATGAAAAAATAGATAACCAGAATATATTGCTTCCCAGTTTAATTTTATGCTGGAAGTATTGGAAAAAGCGAAAACCAAATGAAATAGAAATGAGGAGTCTGCAAAGTGTCCGCGGGCAATTTGACGTTGGCAGGGCTCCCTGGGTCCAGTTCCCCAGCTCTTGCTTATTTGTTTTACCAATGGGGAAAATTTCTGGTTTATCTCTGAACATTTTTCACAAGTTAAATGTGACATTTTCTCTTTTCTCTAATGCTGTCTCATCATATTGTTTCTGAACCAGTGGTATCCCTAAAGCTTTTTTCCAAAAATGGAAGCTGTGAAACTAATTATTTTAAAAATCAGCCATGGGAGTTACTTCTCTTTACTTTGTCATGCAGATGTGTGGCCCTGTGCACTGCATTGAGCTTAGAACTAATTCTATCCTCCTTGAGCATTCAAGTTTGGCCAGAATTGGTCTGAACATAAAGTTTAGCTAATCTAAAATGCTTAACAGAGTCTTGTTTTCTTAAAACAAACAAAAACAGAGTCAAGCTGGAACTTTTCAATCACAAGTAAAAAACCTACAACAAAAATCAGTTTCTGAAAGCAGGAAAAACATGATTATATTGTCTAGTTCTGAAGGACCAAGTTATTTTTGCTAAAATACCTACCCACCACTGGGTGTGGTGCATAAACAATCAATTTTGGAACACTGAAAAAAGTAAAATAAAATTCAAGGTTCCTTCAAAAAATAAAGAGGGGTACCTGGGTGGTTCAGTGGGTTAAGTCTCTGCCTTTGGCTTAGGTCATGATCCCAGAGTCCTGGGATGGAGCCCTGCATCAGGTTCTCTGCTCAGCAGGGAGTCTGCTTCCCCCTCTCTCTCTGCCTGCCTCTCTGCCTACTTGTGATCTCTCTCTCTGTCAAATAAAATATTTTTAAAAAATAAAATAAATAATAAAATAAAATAAAATACCTACCCACCTTTCCATTTTCCTAATTATTTAAGTTTACCTGGAAATCCAAGCAAGGGGTTAGTAGGTTCCAAGAAGGAATTTATGGCCTTTCAACATTCACTCAACTAACACCAGTGAGGATCTACTGGAAGTCTCAAAAACTGTTCTTGCTGAGTGGGCAAAACTCTACACATAATACACAAGTCCCTGCCCCAAAGAGTCTGCATATAAGAAAAAAAGACATGAGGCAATTTAAGTAACTTGCCAAAGTCACAGAGCTAGTAAGGGCTAGGACCAGGATTGCAACTCACTCACTTATTTAGTCAACAAATATTTATTGAGCACTTACTGTGTTTGGGGCACTGTTCTGGGACCTATTGATATAGTCCAGTCCTCTGCCCTCATGGAGTTTATAGGTGATAGATGATCAGTGCAATAATTCAAACAAATAAGAATCACTTTATAGTGACAATTTTTTAAAAAGACTTTATTTATTTATTTGACAGAGAGAGAGATCACAAGTAGGCAGAGAGGCAGGCAGAGACGAGGAAGCAGGCTCCCCACTGAGCAGAGAGCCTGATGCAGGGCTCAATCCCAGGACCCTGGGATCAAGACCTGAGCCGAAGGCAGAGGCTTTAACCCACTGAGCCACCCAGGTGCCCCTCCATAGTGACAATTTACTTAAACATGAAACAGGAAGGTGACAGAGTGACTACATCTGTGAGAAGAACACTTATGCTAAGCGAACACCTAAGAGTTTTTCAATGTTGGCATGACTCACACTTTGGGACTGATAATTCTTCATTGTGAGGGGTCATCGTGAGCACTGTAGGATGCTTAACAGCATCAGTGGCCTCTACCCACCAGATGCCAGTAGCCTCTTCCAAGTCCTGACAGCCAAAACAGCTCCAGACTTTGCTAAATGTCTTCGGGGTGATAAAATCACACTTGACTGAGAACCACTGACCTATAGCAAAGTTGTTCAGGTAGGATCAGATTTGGCATGTGTTCAAAAGAAGTTCATATTAAGTAAGGAGGAGAGGGGCAGGAGATGAGGTTATAAAGCCAGGTGAAGTTCCCATCAGGCAAGGCCTTTTAGGCCCGGGGAAAGAATTCTGATTTTATTTTAGGCTGCCTCCTACTAGGCTATGGTTGTTGTTGTTGAATAGCCACTGATATTTTCTCCATCCTTATTTTTCAAGATCTCTTCACCCTCAAGCCTTCCCAGACACTACCCAAAGTCTCACATCCTCCAAGTTCTTTAGGCCACCCTTAACTGTCCTATCCTGCTTTCCCTTAAGATCCTGAGGTTTGGCACTCTGGTTGCATGCATCTTTCCCCTTCTTGGTGTCTTTTCCCTGTGATTGTTTGCCTGGAACACAATGTCCTGCCATTCCTCCCTGGGAAACCTTACTCAGGCTTTAACAGCTAGTTTAAGTATCTGGCTCTCCAGGTCGTCTTCTGCAACTCCTTTCTGAAGGCAATAAGCTGGTGCTTTATTGTTCTTCACTTCAGAATCAAGATCTGCACCCTCACTGCAGTTTCCCAAGGGCGTGAGTCACCAAATCTTGGTCATCTTTGATTCTCCATTGACTACTCAGTGCCTGACAGGTATGTAGATTTGTTTCTCCATCAAAATCTATGTTACTATTTTGAACCTTCTTCCTAACATAAGAATACTACCTAAGAAAAATTATTCCTGTTTTTCTATCACTTTGAGAGATGCACTTTTCAATTTTTTTTCTTTAGTAAATGCTGATTAGTACATTTTACATAAATAAAATGTGGAGATCTTGGCAGAACACATGCACACACATTCACTCAAATTTAGCTTACTTAGGAAATATACCTTTATAGTTGTTACAGGCCATTCCTCTAAGAAAGTTACCTAGCACAGAGACACACCTTTAATTTTGTATTGGTTGGATCTAAATCAAGGTTACAAAAGTAAGAAATGTGGGGCCCACGATCATTGAGGGAGAGCAGTACACTCCAGTTGTGATTAATACTTTTAAAAGTTCTCTTACCCCACAGTGTAAGCGTCAAGGCCTGTCCCACCCCTCAAAGATTAAGATCCAATCATCTGGAGTAAATAGATCTAGGAGTTTATAAACCACAGGTCTTATAAAATTTCCTCTCACAAATGCATTATTTTAATAAATGTCTTCAAATTCAATGGTGTTGATTTTATGATGTGTATTCATATAGTCAATGAAAGGGCTGAGAAAAAAAAAAGGACAATAAAAACCTGCCAGTTGATGAGTCAAGTTGTAAGTAATGAGCTGCTTTATAAACTTGGCTGAGTGAAAGTGAAATATTAGACTAACAAAAAGGATGATTACAAGACCAACTCTTACATTCAGATTAAACCCAAATCAGAACAAGATATGAAAGTCAGCTGGCACTGTGCTTTACACATAGTAGGCATTTAATAAATATTTGCTAAGTGAATGAATATGCTTTGCCACTCACCTATTTTCCTAATAGTAAAATACCTGATAAAGTTAGTTATATCCTTTTCATGTGATTCACACAGTTTGAACTTTGGCAAAAACAAGAAATCTAAGCAGCAGTTTGAGTTAATTAATTTTAGGGGAAAAAAGGCAGCCAAAGTCTGTGGTAAACTTAGCCTTGCAATGAAACCATTAAAGGCATTTCTCAATCCCCCTTTCCCTCATTCTTCTGCTTTTAAGATACTATGTGAACCAACATGGACTACAAGAACTCACATGGACAAAGGCAGAGCTGGGTGTGAACTCCTCCTCTGGAGTGTTTGCCAACAGGATAAAGGAGTCCAAAGGAACCAGTACCCTGTCCAATGTTCTCTTAGCTATGACCCATCACAGTCACCATCATCCTGTAATACTTAATGCAGCTGACCCCACAACTGCCAAAGAAAGGTCATTTTTAAAAACGATCCCAGCTGCCTTTTTCCCCCCTAGCAATCGTAAATTCACCTAAGACAAAGAGGTGGCTCCACTGTGCCCATTTTTGTATTATCAATCATGGAAGCATATAATGAAAGATTAGAGTTAAGAAATTTCTCTGTATTAATCCCTTATAATAATAACAGTGAGTTGGGGGCGCCTGGGTGGCTCAGTGGGTTAAAGCCTCTGCCTTCGGCTCAGGTCATGATCCCAGGGTCGTGGAATTGAGCCCCAGAGCCCCATATCGGGCTCTCTGCTCTGCGGACAGCCTGCTTCCTCCTCTCTCTCTCTCTGCCTGCCTCTCTGCCTACTTGTGATCTCTGCCTGTCAAATAAATAAATAAAATCTTAAAAATAATAATAACAATAATAACAGTGAGTTGGAAGAAGTGGCTTGGAATTTTCTCTTGTTACATATTTTCACTTACCGTACCAGTTGTTTGAGCTGTGTACAGTCAGTCAAGTAATAGGATGATGTGTAAAAACAGCCTAGCTATCAAAGGTTTCCCAAAGCTTTTCAGAAAATTATCACCACCTTTCCAGAATTACCCAGTGTCCCTATTCAGCGTAGGTACTGAACAAAGCAAATGAAACACACGATTCCCTAGGCTTCAGGGCACGTTTTACAAACTGTTTTCGCGCAGCCCTAGCCAGTGATAACACTACGTACTCTACTTTTTGTTAATAATCTAAGTAAGCATTATCTTCAAAGTCGCTTTTTTCCTTAAAAAGGCCTTTGCCCTTCCTTCTTCGCGGTTTTCACTGTCCCTTCCAATTAGACCCCAAGAATGCGGCAGACCGCCGTTCCTCAGCGGGCCACCCCCGTGTCTCCTCGCCTGGATCTCCTCTAAAACCTTGCCCCTCCCGCTATTGAGATAATGGGGTCCGTGTCCTGTTCCCTTAAATCTAAGTTGGCCTTTGTGACTGCCTCATCCATAATCGAAGGGATGCTGTGAGACTTACAATGGAACTGAAAATGCAAATCACTCCCCCAGAGTTCTGGAACACTCGCTCTTGTAACCCCGCCACGGCGCTGTAAGGAGGCAGAGGCCGCAGCGTCGGTCATGGCGGCCTGCGCAGCCGCTGACGGAGGCGTCCCCACGCGGAACAGCAGGGTCGAGCAGCAAGATGGCGGCCACCAACCGCAGGCCGTGGCTCGGTCTCCGCTTCGAGGAGAAGCCGCAGGCACACCTGACAAGCCTCCGCACGTGGAGGGCGGAGGGGCGGAAGGCAGCGGCAGCCACTGAGGAGATGGAGCCACTCCTTGACGAGTAGCAGGAGCAGCTGGGGAGGAGCGCCACCCGCAATACTGAAGATGTTGACAGAGAGGCGCTGCAGGAGGCTGAGGAACCGCGCTGTGGTGATGGCAGAGACAGGGTGGGCGCCCTGTGCCCACCGCAGCCACACAGTCGGAGCGCCCCCGCCGTGGAGAAGCCGGCCAGAGCCTCCGCGGGGAAGTCCACCGCGCCCTGACGTCTTGGCACACATCCTCTCCGCCTCTCTGCACGCCCAGTGACGCAGGCACAGTGAGAGGAAACCTGTCCCCTCCTCCACTTCCAGACCCGGGCCCCAGCTGGAAACCCCCGCACACCGCCAGCCACCGCCAGCCAGAACTGTCACAAGCGGGAGTGAGCGGGGCCAACCAGGCCAGACCCGGTCGTGGCTGCTACAAGACCCGTCCCGTCTCAGCATGGCTGTCCCTGCCACCCAGCCTGCCCCGACAGGATGACCCCAACCCCCAAGCTTGGGATGCCACAAACTCTGGTCTGGGACTTGAACCCCAAAAGGAGCAGGCAATGAGAGCCGGTTCAGGTGGAGGAGCCTTCAGAGCCAAGACTGGACGTCTTCCTGAATGTATCCCCACCCACCCCAAAATCATCAGATGTGTGAAACTAAAAAACAAAACAAAACGCAGCCTAAGCCTTTTTCTAAGCTTCAGAGTTGACAGCCACCACCCAACTTGACAGACACGTGACTAACCCATCTGAAAAGTCCATCTTTCAGACCTGTTTGAGCCATCCCACTGATACCACATGGTACAGACAGGCCATTCCCACTGAGGCCTAGCTAGCCTAATCACAGATTCATAAGCAAAATTAAATCGCTGTTGCTTTTTTAGGCCACCCAGTTTGGGGGTGGTTCATTATGCAATAATAGAAAACTGATACATCCTGCCTAATGTTATCCTTTCACTCTTATCACCAGTATCCTAAATTCAGGTTCTCATCACTTGCCTAGAGTTTGCAATAGTCTTCCCTCTAGTCTCTCCCTGTTTGATTTTCATTTACATAATTCTCTATCTTGCTGACTTATTTCTTGTTTATATTACTGCCCAAAATGTAGAAAAATTAAACTGTGATCTGAGAAGTTGTCAACATCTTTCTGTGGTTCTCAATTCTGGCTGTCCATTGGAATTACCCAAGGAATTTTTTAAACCAATGCCTGAGCCTTGACTCAGAGATTCTTATTTAATTGGTCTAAACTGGGAACTAGTAGTTGGTAATTTTTAAAGTTCTCCGCATATTCTAAATAGCAACCAGGGTGAGAACTTCTGAAGTCATCAGGGGCAGAAAACAATATGCAATGATGTGTATGGTGAGAACACTGCCAACACCAATAGTCAAGGTATGAGTAAAGGATGTGGATGAAGACTGATCCAGAGTTTTCAGAGTTAGAGGAATCAGAGAATTAAAATATCAAGAAAAGGTAATGACAGGGGAGTAGAAATAGAAATGTTAGGAAGATATGGAAGATAGTTAAAAATGTTCATGAATTCCTAATGTTAATAATATAATAATTCATAATAATGATAAGATTCATACAGTTCTGATAGGCAAAGTTGACTCGAGTTGAAACAAAATTTACATGTATGCACTAGGACTTGATTCCATTTCACATTTTAGTATATTGCCCAGCCCTATCATAATTCATTTATTAGTTCAACAAACATGTATCTTGCATACTATGTGTCACACATTATTTGAAGATATAGCAGTGAACATAGAGTCTTTGACTTAAGGAGCTTATATTCGAGTTGGGTGTGGCAGACAATTAAAAAATAAACAAGTGCATAATATATCAATGTTTGGTAAAAGATATACAAAGAAATAAAAAAGGGAAAGAGGAAAAGGAACACAAGGGCTTGGGGCGCCCGAGTGGCTCAGTCGTTAAGCTTCTGTCTTCGGCTCATGTCATGATCCCAGGGTCCTGGGATCACACCCCACATCCAGATCCTTGCTCAATGGAAAGCCTGCTTCTCCCCTACCACTCCCCCTGCTTATGTTCCCTCTCTCGCTATCTCTCACTGTCGAATAAATTAAAATCTTAAAAAAAAGGAAAAGGGAACACAAGGGCAGAAGGAATAGGGGATGGAATGTGGGGAGTAATTTTTTAAGGGCTCAGAAAAAGCTTCACTGGTAAAGTTTCCTTTGAGCAGAGACCTGAAAGAAGTGAAAGAGCCTGTCATGTAAATGGTTGCCTGTAGGAGTGGTGTAAGAAGAACAAGGAGCAAATGAGAATATGGTTGAAGTTTACAAGGTATAGTAAGGAGGCCAGTGCAGCTAGTTGGAGATGAGGTCCAAGAGATAACAGGGATAAAAAGAAAGGTTTTCAGGAGTGGGGAGGAGAAATTGTGATAGACAGTGGTTCCTCATCTTTTTAATTTATTTATTTATTAGCATATAATGTATTATTTCGTTCAGGGGTACAGCACTGTGAATCATCAGTCTTACAAGTTCACAGCACTCACCATAGCACATACCCTCCCCAGTGTCCAGAACCCAGCCACCCTATCCCTCCCCTCCAACCCCCCAGCAACCCTAAGTTTGTTTCCTGGGATTAAGGGTCTCTTATGGTTTGTCTCCCTCCCCGGTCCCATTTTGTTTCATTTTTTCCCTCCCTACCCCCCACGGCCCCCTGCCTTGCATCTCAAATTCTTCATATCAGAGAGATCATATTATAATTGTCTTTCTTTGATTGACATATTTCTCTTAGCATAATAACCTCTAGTTCCATCCACGTCGTTGCAAATGCCAAGATTTCATTTTCTTTGATGGCTGCTTAGTATTCCATTGTATATATATTATAGCACAGCTTCTTTATCCATTCATCTGTTGATGGACATCTAGGTTCTTTCCATTGTTTGGCTATTGTGGACATTGTTGCTATAAACATTCGGGTGTACATGCCTCTACTTTAAAGATACATTTGTATCTTTAAGTAGTGTGATTGAGTAGTGCGATTGCTGGGTCGTAGGGTAGCTCTATTTTCAAGTTTTTGAGAAAACTCCATACTGTTTTCCAGAGTAGCTGCACCAGCTGGCATTCCCACCAACAGTGTAGGAAGGTTCCCCTTTCTCTGCATCCTTGCCAACATAGTGGTTCTTCATCTTAAAATACATTAGAATCACCTAAGGGAGATTCTCAAAATACTTTTCCCCAGTCTGCACCCTTGGAAGTTCTGTTGGAATTTATATAGGATGAACCAGACAGCAGCAGCTCTCAAATGCTCCCAATTGAGAACCATTGCTGCAATGATTTAAATGAATTATTGGTCACTGTAATTCTATCGATTTGCTTTGAGAGAGGTGAGAAGCCACTGAAGGGTTCTAATGAGAGAAGAGGAAGAATCAATATTTTAACTAATTAACTCTAGTTGATCTGTGGTGAATAAAGGATGGAGCAAGGACCAGTTTAGACCACCTATCTGTTTTTAACATTTTTCCATAATGAACAATGTATGTGTAGCTTTTGAATTAATAATAGAAATCGCTTATTTAAAAAGTTTTAAAACAGATTGAAAGCATATCTATTAATGAGAAATAGAGCATTATATTCTCAATTATTAATCTATTCTTCCAGATGTGTTTCTCAAGGAAAGATTTTCATGATGGCAACCGATTGTGTATCATTTTGCTATAGTTACTGTAAAGTGCCACAAACTGGGTGGCTTAAAAGTCCCAAATCCAGATGTCAGTAGGGCTATGCTCCTTGGAGATGCTGAGTAGAATCATTTGTTGCCTTTTCTTAGCTTCTAGTAGTGGGCAACAACCCTTGGTATTCCTTGGCTTCCAGCTGCATTAGTCTAATCTCTGCCTCTGCCATCCTCACATCATTTTCCCTGTGTCTTTGTCCAAATTTTGCTTTTATAATAGTACCAATTGTATTGGATTAGAGCCTGTCCTAATCTCTTCATCTGAATTTAGTTAAATCTGTAAAGACCCTATTTCCAAATAACACTTCCTCCTGAGGTATTAGAGTTTAGGGCTTCAACATATCTTTTTTGGTGGACACAATTCAACCTATACAGATTGGTTCTTATCAAATCCTTAATAATAAGTAATAGAATTGGGATCATGTACCCACCTTCTCTATCAAGACACAAATCTACAAAGAAAAAAATACAGCTGTTCCCAAAAAGTTGATAAAATTCTTGAAGGGGGATTTCCCTGAAAAGGAGAAATCCTTCCCTGTGTTATGTTTTTTGAACTCTAAATTTCTACTCCAGCAGATGTTTCTCAGAGAATGATTGAAAACTCTATGAAAAGATTGCATTATTTTTGGTGACTTTCATTCATGGAATATGAATTTTCAGCGCTTTGGTGGGTTGATGTTTAGAGTTGGGTCCTTAAGCCCTTATGGCCATATAACTAACTCCTTTAACACAGATTTATTGAAATTAGAGAGTCATTCACACCCTTCAAATTGGTTTCACAGTTCCAGAGTAGTGGGAATTAAAAACTTATTTAACATTAATCTGAGAGGATGCTTAAAACATGTCTAATCTGCTGAACAACTTTATTTACCCAAGGAAATCTTTTGTTTTCAGCATCAGAATGAAAATTATTAGGCTGATAGATGAACTATTTATAGGATGGCTGAATTTTGTTGAACACTGGCTTTGAGAGCCAATAACAAGCTCCATAAAGAAAAACTCAAGCAACACATAATGCTCAGCCTCAAAATACTCTGAGGCAAAGGAAATTCTTATCAAGAAGCCACTGGTGACCCAGATAGCCAGGTCGAGCTGAAATTAATGCATTGGCACACATGCTGTACAAGGAAAGTGAGCATTCTGTCATAGGACAGAGACCAAAAGAAGATGAAGAACAAACACCTACTTCTTGATATATTATCAAACATCATGTTTGGAATTACTCTAAAAGTGCACACTGTGAAGTATAAACTGTGTTTGACCCATCTATTATCTGGATGTTAAATAACTCCAAATGCACTTATTTCCACTAATCAGCTGCTACACATTTTTCTCCAGCTTCTGCCATCTGCTTTTAATTACCAAAACAGTTTGCAATCCAATTTGAGATGATAAAAAGTTAATTATCACAGGCTTTCAGCTTACAGGTGTAGTCAAAATGCAAATAAATAAGCCTGTTTATTTAGTTTCAAAGAGAATCGCACTTACATGAATCCAGAACATTGCCAAAATTACCTTATTTCTTGGATATTTTGAAAGCTCATAAAAGAAATCCACTTCAAGTAAACAGCTGTAAAATAAATTTGGATTAACAATAGTAACAAATAGTGTTATTTTGGACAGGATGGTTGAAATAAAGTTAAAAAGACCCAAACAGATTTCATGAAGAAAAATATGACTATGAAGAAAAATAGTGCCCCCTCCAACAGCAACAACTAAAACTGAACATCTGAAGTTAAATAGCATAACTCTTTCTATACCTAATAAGTTTACCTTTATATCATATTCACATAAGTTTTTGGGAAAAGAAAACCAAATGCCTGGTTTTCATTTTCAAAAAAGAAGAAATTAAGGTAAGAAAGAGAAATGAAATTAAGTTTGCTGAGTGTCTCTTGTTTTCATATGTCACAAATTCAGTCCACAAACAGTCCGATGGAGATTATTTCTCCCACTTTAAAGATAAGAAAACTGAGCCTCAAAGATAAATTTAAGTCAAACCTTGGCACTCTGTTATTGATGGGTACATTCCACTGCCTGATTAACATAGGATGGACAGCAAAAAAACTTGATAAAAAAATAATAGTTCATTTTCCATTACTGTATGTCTCATCAAGGCTCAAGTCCAAAAAATTGTATATATAAATTTATTGATGTGTTTATTTATATTTATATATACTGTATTATTATTTTATAGATTTATAATATGTAATTATATATAATAGAAAATATTTATATATATTTTTAACATTCTGTTGTTTTTCAGGTTTAGCGTTGAGTCTTTAATTGTTAAGGATACATTTTAGAGAAGACAAAAAAGGAGTAAATAAAATCGAAAAGGAAAAGGAGAGATGGACCCAGAGGAAATGGAAATGAGAGAATGCTGAAGTGGGTTGTCAAAAGGAAGGTAAGAAAGAAGATGAAAGTAATCGAAGGAAAGGGATGGAAAGAAATAAGAGATGTGACAGATCCCATTTGGGCAAAGGACTTTGGAGAAAGAGCAAGAATGCTTAAAGAAATATTTTATGTGATGTCAAATAAAATCCTTTCCTTGGTCTCCCTGTGACTTCATCAGTAAAAGTCCTTACTTGAAAGTACACTACTGCAGACCACCTCTGTCAATACCCAAATGCCAGGATATTTTCCCTTCTCAAGAGCCAGTTGGGTTATTTGGCCAAGTATAACATCCCAGAGTGACAGCAGCGGTTTCTGCTTAGCATCTCACCACAGCCATCATGCAGAGAAGCTTCTGCAATACAGCCAAAATCCGCACTAGGATTCTCAGTGTGGAAGGCATCCGGTGGAACCCAGAGACGGATCAAACCTGGAAGTGGCAGATCACTAACACTGCAATGTGAAAAGATTTGTTGACTTGAGGAAGAATTTCCGTGTACCTGAGTAGGATGCACCCCTCTCCACCTTCTTTTCTGATACATGACCTTAAAAGGTACATGTAAAATGAACCAGAGGATAACAAAATAAACCTTCCTCAGTAATACTCTACTTTCTTCTCCCTGGGACATGCCCGCTACAGAGTTTATTAAGAAACTAAGAATCCAGAAGACAGGGGAGAAAAAAGAGAAGGAAAAACAAGCATGCGTGTTATCATTCTTACTCACAGAACCTGGCTCTGTCCCGTGTTGTCCTTTCGTTGGAAACACATTTGATCAAACACGCAGAGGCACCCAATGAATGAGTATGATAGGACTTCTGGCATTCACTAAGTCAACAAACAACTTGAATGGGACTTTGGAATTCTCTGAACTTGTCAGGGACTCCTAAATTTGGATTAAGTAATATCAACATTAATCACAGACACTGAATTCAGGGAATAAACAGAGGCAGGCTGAACAAGCTGGGATGTAACAATCAGGGAGAGCCTGGTGATTCTAGAGTAAAGTTATGAAATTTTCTTTGTTTAATAAAGAAAAGGGAAGTGGCTGCCTCCCTACTCTCCCATTCATAGGATGTCTTCTTGAAAACATAATAGGCCCAAGAAGGAGGCCTAACCTTTTGATTTTACAATGTAAAGTCACAGCCCTTCTGACCTTTGGAATTGTAAACACTTATCTCCAAAATGAACACAGGAGTCTTTGAAGAGGTAGCAATCAACATAGATCATTGTCTCTTGAAGTGATAAGAGAATTTACTTGTTCTTTTTTCTACCTTCCTGTGTTAATTTATGTGAAAATTTGTCTGGACTTTGTAGTCACTTTCATACTAACTTCAACGCAAATCTGTTAGTAGTTTTCCAATAGTAAGTTGTATTCTCTCTGTACTCTATATTGATACAGAGGAGACTTTTGGGTCAGTGACTGGCAGGAAACTGTTATATATGCACCCACAAGGCAAAAAAGACAATGAAATGAGGCTGAACATTTGGATGGCTGGTGATATAATTTAGTGTGAACAGCTACAAAAGAAGGAGCAGTTCTTCCCCAGAGAACAGAACTTTAGAACTGCAGGAGAACTTAACTACCAGACTTGGATCTCATACTTTGATCTCTTCTAACACATCTTGAGTTTCTGCCGCATCCAGTCAATCAGAAGACCTGGTTTTTCATCCTTCCACAATCTCTTTGAAATCATTTGATTCTCTCCATTCACAGAGCCACTATATCAGACCATGTGACCATAATCTCCCCACTCACAAATTTAATCACCTTCAATTTTGCTGTCTCTTGAGCTATTTCTCCATACTGCTAGGAGCCATATTTCTAAAACACAAGATCTCTGCTTAAAACCATGCTGTATAAAGATCTCCTTCCGCTTGCTCCTGCTTGTTCCACCAGCTTGATTTCTCATGACTCCAAAACTCTTTCCCCGCTTTCTAATATATGATCCTGCCATAATAAATTACTCAGTGTTACTTGAACATCCTTACTCTGGTCTCTAGGGTTTTGCATAGGCTCTTAAGACCATTCGCAGCCATCCCTCCCTCTATTCACCATCCTCCCATCAGTACTCTCTGCTTGTCATTTAGGACTCAACTAGAATGGATCACCTCCCTCTGAATTTCTTGTCTGACCCTTCCAAGGCATCCCTAATTTCCCCTCCAGCACCTTGCTTTGACCTAACCTGTTGTTTATCACAGTGTACTGTATTTGCCAATTTGTATTGTCTTTTATAGTATAAAGTCTTTGAAAGAATTCTTAATTAATAAGTGTTTAGCAATTAAGTCAAAGGTCAGTATTCAAGAGTAGGGCTGGTTTGTATATCGGCTTGATCCAAGGCTTCAAATGAGTCACTGGAACCCAGTTACTTTCTAGTCTTAGCTTTGCTCCCTTGCATCTTGGCTTCACTATCAGACTGCTTCTGGTGTCACACATGACTGCCAATAGCTGTAAGTCTACATTCTCTCAAGTCCAGTGGAAGAGTGCCTTTCTTTCCCTGAAGTCCTTGCAAAATGCTTGTTGAATGTCTTTAGCCACATGATTGGGCCACATGCCTATTCCTGAAGTGATCACTCTGGCCAAGAAACTCAGGTGCTCTAACTGGGCTTGAATAACATGCTCATACTCAGAGTCAGAGATGGAGTTCACACTCAGAGAGCCACAGGCAGTAGAGGGGTGGTTCCTCAGAAAATAATAGAGTTACTGGTATCAAAAGAAGAATTAATGCAAACTGGGAAACAGAAAGAAAACAAAATAAAAACTATACACTACAGTAAATAAATTACATGGCTGTATAAATCAATATAGGCAGTGGCAAGTTATGAAATTACAGTGTAAAAAGAAAAATCAGCTACAGACATTTTAAATCTCATTTATATGATGATTTAGCTAACTTTTCCCTGTAAAGTAGATTTCTTTGGGAGCTAAATTGAAATTTATTCAGGTTCTTAGGATTCTGCATAATAAATGGAAACTTATTTCCAAGCTGCATACTGCACATTCCAAAAAGGATTTATGATTATATAGACTATGACTTAAATCTTTAGTTTGAATATGACATGTAAAACTTGATGATTGATTTTTCTCCCTAAGTTGAAAACCTGGAAACAGTTTGTGGAAAATGTTCCTGGATAATAAAGGCAAGAAATAGCACTTTTACTGTAATTGCCATTCTTAATAATTAATAATAATTTAAACATAAAAATAGTTTATTATAAATGATTCAATTGAAAAATTCAATTATAGTAAAAAGTTAGGTTAACATGACAGACCAGGGCAGGAAAGGTGGAAAGAGCTAATTTATATTCAACAAGAGGTTTTCAGTTACTAACAACTGAGAAAAGCTTTAAACATGTTTTTT
>RCUC01037907.1:0-11373 GCA_003697995.1 Taxidea taxus jeffersonii | reverse complement strand
GGGGGGGGGGGGGTCGTGTTTTGTCATAGCTTAGGAAGGGGAGGTCAAAGAGAAGCTATGGGGGCGCCTGGGTGGCTCAGTGGGTTAAAGCCTCTGCCTTCGGCTCGGGTCATGATCCCAGGTTCCTCATGATCCCAGGTTCCTGGGATCAAGCCCCCTCTGCTCAGCAAGGAGCCAGTTTCCCCCTCTCTCTCTCTGCTGCCTCTCTGCCTACTTGTGATCTCTGTCTGTCAAATAAATAAATAAAAATCTTTAAAAAAAATAGAAAGATTCTATTAAAAAAAAAAAAAAGAGAGAGAGAAGCAATGAAGGAAACAGGAGCCAGAGATGAGTTGCGGAGAATAACTTGATTTATGCAATCCAGGGGTTGGAAAGGAGCTAAAAGATCACATGCTTCGAAATTTTTGTTTATGGGTAAGAACACCCAGACCTGACCTTAGGCGCAGACAGAACTGAAGCTCTCATCCAGATTTCCCAATTTCCGATCTACATTTACTTCCCTCATCTATTTCCATCATGCCAAGTGGCCAAGTGGCTGCTGTTTGGTATACAAGATGATGGCTTCCATCCCACCCAACATTTGTAACAGTAACTATTTATAAGAATGGGATAAAGCCCAAGGTCTGAAGGATACCACAGTCTGTCAGAGACAGATCTATATGCTGGGTCCATAATCAAAGGAGCGAGACTGATACAAAGCGAAAGTCAAGCAAAGCTTTATTTCGCACCAAGCATCGAGAATCGAACTGCCTGGCCAGGGCCGTCTCTTAGAGAGGTGATCCCTCTCCACCTTACAGACTGGCTTTTAAGGGCAAAGGCCATGTGGTTGGGCCTGGCCACACACAGGTGGCCAGTGACACAGAGAAGACTGCACAGTCAGGCTAGGTCACACATAAGTGACCAATTGAATTACAGTTTACCCTATAATAGACATTTGAACTAGCCTATCACCTTGGTCAGAATTGGCACCCAAAAGGCACCCAGAGGGCGGGGCCCACACTCCTTGGTAGCTAGGGAGACAGTATGCGCCCCCACTGATTGGATACCTCCACCTGGCCTGACCCGCCCTTGTATTTGGGTTTTGTTACCTGGGACTGGTTTCCCGGACTTGTTTTTAAGTAAATCCCCTGCTGGGAGCAGGGTCTGTTCAAGTTTTACTGAAGAAACAACAAAATGGCTATTCAACGGAAATGGAGCCATTTTGGCTAAATAGGCCCTTACATTATATACAGAGGTGACAAATAATAAAGGGTAGAGGGATGCCTGGGTGGCTCAGTTGGTTAAGCGGCTGCCTTCGGCTCAGGTCAGGATCCCAGCGTCTTGGGAACAGGTCCCACATTGGGCGCCTTGCTCGACAGGGAGCCTGCTTCTCCCTCTTCCTCTGCCTACCACTCTGCCTGAGTTCGCTCGCGCTCTCTCTCTAATAAATAAATAAATAAAATAAAAGGTAGAAAAAAAGTGCTAGCGATGAGGCCCAAATGACATGGTATGAGAATGCAGAAGAGGGAAAACCCTCCAATCTGGAAGAGAGATCTGGTGATGGGAGGCGATCTGGGCAGCCCCAAACACTCTTTAGTAGGTGCTCAATAAACGTGAGTATCCTTCCACCCTTCACTAATGACTCCTGCCTAACTTTCCTTAGGTCACACCCAGAGCCTCCGGTCCGGAAAGCGTGACGTTTCGTGCCACTGAGCTTTCTGCATCCAAAGTTCTCTTCTCTTGGAATGGACTGTCCTTCCCAGAACGAGCGGAAGATGACATGACACGGAGCTCCGGAGAATAGAGAGCACATGGTAACAGCACAGCTCCGGCGAATATAAAACATGCGGGAACAGTCGCACAAGCTATGGAGGCCGGCCTCAGGATCTTCATTTGCAAAAAGGAGGTAATAACAAGATTCATTTCAGAAGGTTGCGGAGTGGATTAAAAGGACATTCCTACGAAGCCTTCCTCAGCGGCACGTCTGGCACAGAAGGAGCGCTCGGGCAAGACTGGCAGTTGCCGTAGGTGCGCAGCGACCTTCTCCCCGCCCAGCGCGGGAGCTGCCCCTTGGCAACCCAGTCAGCGCCCAGGGCGCAGGGCGCGACCTCCGCGCCGCCACGTCGCCGCCTCCCACCCTCCGACACTCTGCTTTACCAGCCCCTACCCTGCGCTAGGTACCCAGTTCACCGGGCCGCGCCCGACCCTGCCTGCGTCCTCCGATTGGCCCTTGCAGATGTCCGTCGTCCTGCGCCGCTGCAGATTGGCCGGGGTGGGTGGGGAGGGGCGGGCCTCGGGGAGCGTAGGAAGGGCGGGCACCCGGATGTGTGTGGTGGCTGCGGCCGAAGAGCTAGGGTGCGGAGCTGAGAGGCCTATGGATGAGGAGGACGCGGCGGCCCCGGTAGGCGGGGATCGGGGGCGGGGTCCCGGAGGCCTCGGGTCTCCCCGGAGCTTGAGGCAGGAGGCGGGGGTCCTGGGCGGGGGTTTCAGGGTCAGGGGCGGGGCGTGAGCCCCGGTCACTGGGCTTCCTGCCTCGGGACCCTCCTCGGTGCCGGGCCTGGGGAGACTGTGCGTAGTCGCGGGGACAAGCCGCACCCCGGGGCCCCCGGGTCTCGTCTGAGGGACCAGGCCGTGCCCAGGCTGGAGGAGGGACCCGGTGCGGCTGCCACTCGTGGGTGCAGAGGCTGTGCGGTTCTGGGCGAGCAGACGTCCCTAGGTCTGGGGGCCAGTATCTGTCTGGGGTGGAGCCCTGGTTGCTTGGGAGGAAGGCAGCCCCTTCTGGGTGCCTACCCTTCTGGGCCACGTGGTGGCTTGCAGCTACTGCAGGAGGGGGCGCTTTAGGATTGAATTCAGCCCAGCTGAGGCTTATTTAAGCACCTACTGTATGCAAGGCACTGTCCGGCCTTGATGGAACCGCTGTCCCAGTGTTGGGTGACCGGAAAAGAAAATAACCTCCTGTTTTTCTCACTTTTCGCTTCCAGGAAAAACCCATCCATCCATCCATTCATTCGTTAGCATTGTGGTGGTTTAAATACCCAGGGTATTCTACTTCTCTCCATCTTCACTGCTACCATCTTAATGGATACCATGTCTCATTGGAGCTGCTGGAACAGTCTCCTACTTAATTGTTCACTACTTCTGCTCTTGCTTCTGTTATGATCAATTCTCCAGACAACAGCAGGAATGATCTTTAAGATCTGATAAACCTTAAAATCCTATCATTTTCTTGCTTAAAATCCTCCAGAGGTTTCCCATCCCACTTGGAAGGAAATCCAAACTCCTTAACATGGTCTGCAGGGCCTTGTAGGACCTCTCTCTGGCACCAGCCTTCTTCCCATCCTCTTCTTGAACATTCTCCCACGTGTTCCCTACACACCAGCGACCCTGGCCTTTTTGTTCCTCTACCATGCCCAGGACCTATGTCCTGGCTCTCCCCTCTGCCTGAAGTACTCTTCCTTGGGCTTGTCACATTCCTGGCCTCTTCTCAAATCAAATGTCACCTCAGAGAGGCCTCCTCTGTCCACTGTATCCAAAGTAGTCTTTAGACTTTACCCCATTATTCTGTGTCACCCCACTCTGTTGTTTCTTCCACTGGCCAACACTGTCGGGTCTGTATCGCATCTGTCATGCCTCCCGACTAGAATGGAAGTGCAGTGAGAACAGGAATGCCACCTGTTTTTGGTGCATATAGCAGGAGTCAGTATGTGTTTGCTGAATGAAAGGATGGCTTCGAGTCCAGTGCCCTGTACACATTCTGGGTCAAACAGGCTGAGCTGCTTTGCTCGGGGCCCTGCTTCCTTCTCAGTCCCCTTCTCCCCGTGGCAGGTTTGTTCTCATGAACAAGATGGATGACCTCAACCTGCACTACCGGTTTCTGAATTGGCGCCGGAGGATCCGGGAGATTCGGGAGGTCCGGGCTTTCCGATACCAGGAGAGGTTCAAGCACATTCTAGTAGATGGAGACACTTTGAGGTGAGGTGGGGAGGGGGGTGCTTTCACGTTTTCTTTGCTCTGCCAGATCTTAGAAATGAAAAAGGGCTTTTTTGGAGGCAGAGGACTGTCTACACTGGGCGAGCCTTTGACCCTGGAGGCCTTTCTGAGTGGAGCAGCATGTGCTCCTACAGGCCACACTCTCTTCTGTGTTTTTGGGTCACTCTGTCCTGGTCCACGTTGGAAGGAATTATGTCAGAGACAGGAAGCGGCCGGTGCCTTGAGTTGCCCCAGTGCCTCATGGGACTTCAGTGTGGGGTGTCTGTGTCTCCACAGCCTGAGTCTCAGGGGTTGGGTTTGGAGGAGAGTAGCCATGTCAGAGGCAGTGGATTTCCTGTTTTGGGAAGGACAGTTCCCTAGTACATCCTGCCCGCCACCTTCCAACCTTTTGGGGTGTGGTGTTTGTGTTTGTTTTCTCTCTCTTTTCTGGCTTGATCCCCTTCCCTGACTCCTTCTGAGCCTAATTTCTCTCACAAAGCTGTCCCTGAAGGGGGGAAGGAAGTAGTGCTATTTAGCCTGGAGACAAGAAAGCTGAGGAGTGGGGACTGAATACCCATCTTCCAATCTATAGAGGGCTTTGGTAAGAGGATAGAGAGCAGACTTTCTTCAGCCCCATTGAGGACAGAGCCAGAGGAAAAGGGCTGAAGCTGCAGCATGAGGGACTAAGGTTAGACAGGGTTGTGAGACCCCTACTAGGCAACTAAGGGAGGCTCTGCATTCTTTTCCCCCTGGAAATGAAGGAGCCAGGCTTGTGTTGGTCTGTTATGGGCTGGACCCTGGCTGGAGGCAGTGGAAGGGGTGGGTGACCTCAAGTATTTCGTTATGGTGTCTGTGCAGATGTCCTGAAGTGTGGCCTGATGGATTCTCCTCTGTGTTGGCCCTCGTGGGGTGGGGGTGGGTGTGGATGCTGAGACCCTCCCCCCAGCTCTTGGGCTAGGCTGCTCATGGAACTCCCTCCTTACTCCTCCCTCAGTTACCATGGAAACTCCGGTGAAGTTGGCTGCTACGTGGCTTCTCGACCTCTGACCAAGGACAGCAATTATTTTGAGGTGATCAAGGCAGTGGGTGGGCAGAGCAGGGAGAGAGCTTGTTACTCTTTTACTAGACTCTTGATCTGATCCTTTTAATTTTCCATCAGGAAAATTCTGTCTACTTGGCTGAGAAAAGGGCACAGGATAGCATGGTGCCTCAGCTGAGAGAGAGCTGCTCTAGTCCTGTCACCCTGTCCCTCTGCTCTCCTGCCCCTCAGCTAGATAGACGTTGACACATACCCCAGACTCTGACCCATGGCCTTTCCCACCTGCTAACCTGAGCCCCGCCTCTGCTCCATCTCCTGTTTCCATAATTTGGAAATGATTTTCTGAGTAATCATGACAAAGTAGACCCCTAGTCTCCCCAGTGCTCCCCCGAGTGCCCTGACTTTTCTCTGATTCACATGTTTTTGGTCTCTCTGAGGCTCTTTGAGTTTTTGATGTCTGACTGCCCTTCCCCAAGCCCCCAGCAACTCATCCCATTTCTGGTGCCTGCTGACTGCCCTGCTCTGCTCCCCCCAGGTGTCGATTGTGGACAGCGGGGTCCGGGGCACCATAGCCGTGGGGCTTGTCCCACAGTACTACAGCTTGGATCACCAGCCCGGTTGGTTGCCCGACTCCGTAGCCTACCATGCTGATGACGGCAAGTGAGTTACAGCCTGTGGAAACTTACCCCTTTCTTATGGGTTTGGGGACCTTAGATAACAAAGGACTACCTTGGGTGGATTTTGCCCTTCCTTCATCTACTTGGGGTATTTTCATGGACTTTTCTGATCAGGATAGAAAGGTGGCCTGATAGCGAGCCTTGGAGGTTTGCGGACTTAGAGGGGAGGGTGGAGCTCATGCGTGGACACAGGTAGGTGCATCACAGAGTGACTAGGAACAGCAAGGGGGGGCCCAGGGGTCCAGTGCCCTGGAGAAGTTGGGAGGGCCAGGCTCAGGTCCTGTGTCTGTGCTGCTCTGTCTACAGGCTGTACAATGGCCGAGCCAAAGGCCGCCAGTTTGGGTCAAAATGCAACTCTGGGGACCGGATTGGCTGCGGCATTGAGCCCGTGTCCTTTGATGTGCAGACTGCCCAGATCTTCTTCACCAAAAACGGGAAACGGGTGAGTGGGAAATCTTGGGTGGGATTTAAGTGGCTTGAAGCCATCCAGGGAATTGTGGGAATGAAAATCTCCCAGCTGGGGCTTGCCCAGGGACCCCTAGGCCTAGTTCCCACCTACTCAGGCCATCCTCGGCTTCCCCCAAAGTCTGCACGTAGGAGAAGCCACTTCCCCTGCCCAGGGAAGCCGGGACATTAGCCTAGATGAGAGATACAGAGGGGCAGGTGAACCAAAACGGGGTGGGGGAGCAGGATCGGGTGATGTGGGGAAGGTTTTGAGCAAAAAAAGAAAGGGAGAGGTTATAGCTTTGATGCATAAGCTGGAGGTCCTCTTCAGAGCTTTGACTTGAATGCTTTTGAGGATATGTTCTTTCTGTGTTATTTTCTTGTTTCACTTCTTACCTTCCCTCTTCAGAGAGAGACTAGTAGTGGTGAAGGGATGGGGAAGAGCAAGTAGAAGAGAGGGATCCCCAGCTCTTTTTCTTCTCCTACCCAATCCCCTTTCCCACCCTGGGAGGATTGCTTTCTCAGGCCTTGGCCATGACAACATCCTTCCTTAGTGTCTCTGCCTCCACTCTTTCCTGCTCCAGAACACACTCACATGCCAAAGGTCAAGAGACTTGTGTTTGCCGTCTAGCACTGTGGATGCCTTGCTCGGCTGGGAGTCCTTCGCCACTTTTTAAACTTCTCTGTACCTCTTTTTTTCTGTCTGTCAGTGTGTGTGATAATTACTTGTTGTATCATCTCAGAAGTACCCTGGTGAGAATTAGGTGCACTGAGGAACGGGGAGCCAGGTGGCAGCTCCCTCCCTCCAGCCCTCCATCCCTCCGCTGCAGGTGGGCTCCACTATCATGCCCATGTCCCCAGATGGACTGTTCCCAGCGGTGGGCATGCACTCTCTGGGTGAAGAGGTGCGCCTGCACCTCAACGCTGAGCTGGGCCGCGAGGACGACAGTGTCATGATGGTGGACAGTTACGAGGACGAGTGGGGCCGGCTGCATGATGTCCGAGTCTGCGGAACTGTGAGTGACAGGCGGTGGAGTGGGGGTGGTTGGACGGAGAGGGCTGGGCCAAACCTCCCTGGGCCGCCTAAGCAGGTCTGAATTGCTTAGAATGGGGGAGTGAAGACAGTGCTTTTGTAGGGTTTTGGGAGATGGGAATTTGGGGCCTTGACATGATTCTTTGAATCCAGATCCATGTTCCCTTTAGTGCTGATTGTCCTTCCCTTGCCCGGCCTGGAGAGCTCAGGTTAGTTGCTCTACTCTTGGCCTGGCACTAGGTTCTCCTTAGCTTTCTTTGGTTCCTTCTGCACCTGGTGCCCTCTGCTGCCCTCTGCTGCCCTGTACACCTGCCTTTGAAAGGCTGGGGCTCACTTGCAGGTGGGATGCCTGGATCCCCCTTTCGCCGGATCCCAGTTCAGTCGGTCCAAGCTCTCCATTCACTGTCACAAGTCCCACTCCTGTGGGGGAAGGTTCTGAGATCTTTTTGTAGTAAGCGTGAATATGAGCGTCTTTGTTTTCTCCCTACATTAAAAAAAAAAAACATATTTTTTTAATCTATTTGACAGAAACACGGTGAGAGGGAACACAAACAAGGGGAGTGGGAGAGGGAGAAGCAGGCTCCCCGCTGAGCAGGGAGCCCGATGTGGGGCTCAATCGAGGACCCTGGGATCATGACCTGAGCTGAAGGTAGACGCTTAATGACTGAGCCAGCCAGGTATCCCCCGCTACATTTTAATAGAGGACGAGAACAGAGGCAGATGAAAATTCTGTGAGCACCCTGGACTCTCCAAAGCTTGCTTTTTTAGACATCTTCCCATTGTACCTGCTCTGGTCTCTCCCTGGATTTGAAACTTTCTTGGGGGAATATATGAACCCTGGGAGAGGGAAGTTCTTCACCTTTACCCTCTCTGCCTCATGCTAGGTTGGGAGTGAATGGCTGGTGAGTCAGGGGTCTGGCCCTGACCTCCAGTGGTCTGCTTGGGCCTCCCACTTCGAATTGTCCCTCTGCTGCCCTCTTGCTCCTGGCTCAACCTTTTTCTCCACCCTCTGGCCTTCTCACCCGAACCCAGGCTGTTTTCAGTTCAGCCTTTGGTAGCAAAACAGAAACAGTGGGGGGTGGGAGTGGATTATGAGCAAGGCTCCCCCCATTCTGGAGTTCAAGGTGAGTCAAACTTAAGGAAAATGGCAGCATGTGTGCCCTCCTGTTGCTTCTGACACTCCGCACCCCCTCTGGCGCTGCGGTCTGAGGATGGTGCTGGCTGCAAGCCAGGGGCTTCAGATCCCCACTCCTTGACCCTCATCTCTTTCCTTTCTTTTCTCCCTTCCACTATCCACTATCATTTTGACAACATCTACAGAGTTGAACTTGGGACTGAGCCAGGGCGATGTTCCAGCTCTCATCCCTGATCTCTCCTCAAGAGTGTTTTTCTGGCATCCTTTCCCTGCCTGGACCTGTCCCCACTCTGCCCCCAGCTCCTCCCAGGCAATCTTTTCTAATTGATGTAGAATCCTGTAGACATTTATAAATAGCCTTCCTTCCTCTCTGCCCTCCCCTAGTGCCCTCAGGTCACACTTTGGAGAATTTTTTCTTTCTTAGACATGAGCTGTGAAGTCTGGCTCTTGTCTCAGACCCTCACCCCAGCCTGGGACTGCCGGCAGGATGGGCACTCTGTTCCCTGAGCATCTGCTCCCCTGGAGCAGATTAGGGCATGAGCCTCTTGACAGATATCTGCCTCTCTCCTCCTCTTGCCATCTTTCAAATGAGGGTGACTTACCCAGTTTCTTCCATCCCCACTTGTCTCTTGCCCTGCTTCTTCTTGTTCCTTCTGACTATCCAGTGTAGTTCTGATCTAGCCCTTAGAGTTGTGTTTCCTGGAGGAGCCTGGGAGAGGTCAGTAGGGCCATGCCTGTGCCTCCCATTTCTAAAGATGTCTATCTCAGCTTTTTCTCCTCTTTGCTCTTCCTGTTTTCCATCCCTTCTGTGGGGAGCCTTTCTCTGGGGCCTCAGACCTCTTGCTGTGGGTTGGAGCCTGTCTTGGGTGAAGTTTCCAGTCGAGTGCCCTTTAGAACCATAAATTTTTTTTTTTTTTTTTTTTAGAACCACAAAGGTTTGAGAGAGAGGCTCTGATGCCATCTAGTCCAGGGCTTCCCAGTGTGGAGCCGGAGACTGTTCCCTGACACGCAGGGCCTGCGGTGTCCCCAGTGCCCAGACCCACGGAACTTGGAGCTCCCTCCCGTAGTCATCCTTGTCATTGTGACAGCCCTCATGTTCCCACAGCTCTTCTTGCGTGGCTGATGAAAAGACAGCCCCACTCAGAAGCGAAGAGACTGGTTCAAATGTTAAACAGTGAATTAGCCATGAAACTAAGCCCAGACACTCATTCTTTGATCCCTTGCCCTGGCCCTGTCCACTGCTGGATACATGCTTTGCCCTTCTCCCCAGCCCCTCTCCTGTAGCCCATCGTCTCTCCTCCTGGCCCCTCTCATAAGATGAATCTGGAATTCTGGGCTTAAGTTCCCACTTGCCTTTCGAGTCTCCTGACTAGCTCCCTTCGCCCTGTCCTTTTAGGGGAACTTACCTGGCTGCCATGGGACCCTTTGCCTCCTAGGCCTCTCTCTCAATTTGGAGTCTCAGTTATCCTCTCTCTTCCCTTCTCAGTGGTTCTTCCCACAAAGAAGAGCAAATTCCTGACCCCCATTTTTTTGGCTCTAATGTTACATTATGAACAATTTCCAACATACAGAAAAGTTGAGGCAACAGCACAGTGAGCACCCATCTCTCTACTACCTAGGTCAACAGTTGTCATATCCAGACAGACCTGGCTCTTTCTTGGGTGGAATTCTTCCTTCTGCATCCTGGGGCCTCAGTTTCCCCTCCCAAGGAGTCCCCCCCACCCCCCCCGCCCAGCCCACTTTCCAGGGCTCTGAGGGTGTTGAAGAGTTGCTGCCATGTTTGCTCAGGGATGGGGTGTTGCCCCTCACCTCATCCCTGCCCGCAGGCCTTGCAAAGTGAAGTCATGTGTGGAAGGGTGGGGGGCAGTAGGTAAAGCTGGGGGATTAGACTCATTCTGTCTTTGTTTCCTGCTCCTAGCTCCTCTGGCAACTCGTTAGTGACAGGGCAACAGCTCTGTTACACAAAGAGGGGTGAAGAAGGCCCCACCCTCTGGGGTC
This sequence comes from Taxidea taxus jeffersonii, assembly GCA_003697995.1. Lineage (NCBI taxonomy): Eukaryota > Metazoa > Chordata > Mammalia > Carnivora > Mustelidae > Taxidea > Taxidea taxus. Next base: position 1,099 of record RCUC01037907.1, on the reverse strand, counting down.
CTCCCCCAACCAACCCAGGAGGAGACCATGTTGGGGCCTGAGCTGGCCAGTGGGGAGCACAGTCTGGGTTCCTGTTTCAGCTGCTTCTAGGCCCTCAGGGCACTGAGCCCTCCCTTGCTCCTGTCAAGAGGGATTAGGGTCTCTGCTGGCAAGAGGAGAAGGGCTGCCAGAGGAGGAGGGCGGATACCAGCAGGAAAGAAGAGGCTGGGAAGGCACTGCTGGTACGTGGTGGGGGGTTGGAGTGCAGGAGACTCTCTGCCCTGGGTGCTGCAGCCTCTTCTCTGTGCCCTCGAGTCCACCTGTTTGGCCTCCTGAGGCTTTGGGGGTGTGAGGAGGAAGTGAAAGAGTCAGGGGGGTTTGAGAACCCCAAGGAATGGGTGACCCTGCCCCCACCAAAGATGTAGGGGTGCATTCCTGTTGGTTGGGCATTGTTGGAGGAGAAGCACTAAGAGAGGACAGCTGGTGGGTTGGGATAGAGTCATCTGGGGCTCATTTCTCCTAGGGGGGAAGTGACCAGTTTTGGGAGCCTAGAGGGCCATTGTAGTTGGAAGTAAGGGCTGAGATGGATCGTTTCCTTCTGTGATTGGCAGGTCTAGTCTATTGTAGCTCTGGAGTGGCTGTTAATGTTTAGGGAGCACTGACGTGTTGGAATGTTCAGGTCCAAGCCCCATTTCCTGATTTAGGGAAAGGTAGAACAGCTACTGAGCCCCTGCTGGGTGTGGGCTCTATGCTGGGCACTTGACACCCTTCATTTATTTTGGAAACGCAGGTGGTAGTATCCCTGTGTCACTGTTGAAGAAACTGAGGCCTAAAGCAGTGGAAATCACTTGCTCGAAGTTAGTGGCTAGTAAGTAACCGGAGTTAAGATTGGAACCTGGGTCCGTGCGATTCTCTTTCTAACGGAGAGGCTTCTGAGGCACAGGTTGAAGGACCAGCATCGAGAGTCTGGCAGCTCAGGGGTAAAGCTCCCATCTGCTCTCAGCCCTGGTCTCAGGAAGGGGGAGTGAACTTGAGCTAGGATCTGCCCTCGAGGCCACAGTGCCCACCTGCCCCTGTAGGTGCTGGGAGTGCTCTGGGGGACTTGCTGTGAGGGCTTGGG